>PVIR01011719.1:0-46443 GCA_004026965.1 Petromus typicus
AAAGAAAGTATTGACACATGGCAGGTTAATGCTCCCCCAATTCAACATTTGTATGGCATGTTTCTATTTTTCCTAAAGACCAATCATAAAATCTCAAATGAGAAGCTTATTACAGTCTTTATTCTGCCTCTGACTAGGACAAACTGAAGTGTTGACATGAGACCTTCTGTTGTGAGGGCAGATGTTTCTGAGGACAAATAGGACTCGGTACTGGTACAGACAGTGACACAGAACATCACCTGGGCTGAGCCTGAGGGGAGCCCAGCGAGGGCTGCTCCTGCCTTCTTGAAGCATCAGCTGCCTGAGAATGGCTGGAAGACAGAGAAACAGGTGATACACGGTCCATGCTGAAAGCGCAGTGAGCCGGCCCTACGAGGAGGCCTGCCTAGACCAGTCACATAGCTGAGGTTTTTAAAAGAACTAACAAAATGCACTCTTTTCTGAACAAGACGTCAGTCAAGTTTCTTCTGTAAAGAGCCAGGTAAAAAACACCTGAAAATTTCCAGGATCTACTATCTCTTTTGCAGCTACTCAGCTCCACTTTATAAAATGACAACACCTACAGACAGAGGTGTAAATGAGTGGATGTGACGATGTTTCCATAAATCTTTATTTACAAAAGCAAGCAGTGAGCAAAGTCTGTAGTTTGTTCATCTCGGCTCTCAACAACAATTGGAGGAAACATCATTTCTGTCATTTAGCTGGCTTCTGAACAGTTGTTATAACCCAGGCTCTGGTCACCTAAGGTGGCTTATATGGGTAGTTCTCTATTTTATAGATAAAGAAAATGGCTCTGTAGAGTCAGAGCTTTTGGCCACCACCAAGATGGTTAGTTCATATCAAACTCAGCTCTGACTCCAGAACCAGGTGATCACCCTGGGTGCCTTCATTCCCATCTCTAATGACAAAGAAAGCAGCACTGAGAGCCACCCAGCTCAAGGTAGGCCTGCAGGTGATGACATCACTGAATGCTGATGTAACCCAGGGAGAAGCTGGGGCAACTTTTGAAGAGTAACCTGAAAGAGAAGGCAACAAGTGGTACAGCTGTAGTGAGACCTGAGGCATGGTCTGGTGCTCCAATATGTCTAATCAGGATAGTGTCATTTTCTCTTTCCTTCCGTCACTTTCATGTTTTAAATTTGTTTTCAGCCACCTCTCCTTGATGGTGTATTCTGTATATGCATGGATGTATTTAATTACTCATTATTAGTCTTGCCTACCACTATGCATTCTCCATAAAAGAACATTTATGTTCTGTCCACTTCTGCATCCACATTGTCTAGAAGAGAACCTGATCCCATGTAGGTGCTCAATAAATATTTCTGCAACTAGTAAATAAAATATGATTGACAACTGCTTAGGCAAAGTCCATTCAGTCACATATCTTGTCAAGTGGTAGGATTTGGAAATGGTGTCAAAGAAAATTAGACAAGTTCTCTCCCTTAACTCTCAGTACTTTCCTGCTCTGGATTCTTCTCCTGATTAGGGGTACTATTGTCTAGTAGAGCTGAGGTGCAATATCACACTTGCCCTTAGGTGTCACTGTCCTACACATTAGGCAGAATTGCTAATAGTCAAAACCCAAAGATGGTAGATATCTTTTATTGAGCATCTTCTCTATGCTAGATCCTGTATTAGGTCTTTTTTGTTATAATGTCTCATTTTACTCTAATGCCAGCTATGCAACGTGGAGATTAGTGGCCCCCACTTTATCAAGCAAGAAGCTGAGAGTCAGCAAAGTTCAGCAACTCACCTAAGGTCACATGTGGCGATAAATGGGATTCACATGAAGTCTTCACTCCAAAACCTGTGTTCTTTGCTTGATACCATACTTAAAGAATTTTAACTCCCAAACCAAGTCAAGTATAATACAAATGGGAAATGCAGAATGAGAAAGAGAAGTGATTTGCCCACAACCACACAAGTAACAAAAAGTGGAGCCAGGATTCTAACCCCGGTCTACGTAACTCTAATCCTTTCTGAATTTCTCTGCCTCATGCTTCTTCAAACTTCATACCTCCTCGGACATTTCTTCCTTTGTTTCTGAAGGCCCTTGGAGGTTTTCTGGTTCCCTGGGGAGACAAAAGTTAAGCCAGGTTTTGATAAAGCATCAGTGGTTTGCTGGATCCTTCTTAAGGATTCAAACGTAGGTCTTTGCCAGTGCCTTGTCCCCAGGAAAAGTGGTTTTAGTAGATTTTGTCTTTTAGGCAGTAATTCAGCAGCACTTTCTTTTTGTTCTCTTCATATCCAGCCACAGAGAGGCCTTTAGAGTTTCTGTTTCTCCTTTTAAAATGGCCTTACTCATAAAGAGCCAGACTGGGTAATATTTCTTATGCTTCTGTTTCAGTTTTGTTTATTTCTCCATGAATACTTTCCAGAACAACTTCATCACTCTGGCTTTTATCTGTATGGTAGCTGGAGGTGGGGGAGCATAAACTTGCAGTGAATAAAATCCAGGCGATCTCTGGGACTGACATTGTTTGTCCCCAGGCTCCTTCCTATCAAAAGATGTAAGGTGGGAGCGGAAAGGACTTGCACGGCATCATACAAGCATCTGAGGCTGCAAAGAGGGCAGGCAGGGAGTTTTCTTTCTTCTTTTTGTAAACCTTCAACTCAGTTCATCAACATTTTAAGTACTTACTGGAGGCCAAGCATGGTGGACGCCGAGGATCCACAAATGAGCGTGCAAGCCTCCTTCTATCTCAGATTTTCCAGTATTGTTGCTCTTCACAATTAAGTACATGAACAAAGAGCTCTGGAAATAACCAGTTCTTCTGGGGAAGTCAAAAGGAACTTCCTGGAAGAGGTGACAGTTGATCTGGATTTTTAAGGGTTATTAGAAGTCTGATAGGCAGAAAAAATAAGATGTTCTGGGCCCAAGGATCAGCACCTATGGAGACCTAAAGGGGAAAAAAATCACAGCTCAGCCAGACTAGCAGTGGTCACATTTCAACTGAGTGTGCCTGTGTGTTTAGGGAGGGGAGGCGACGCGAGCTTGGGAAAGGCCTGGCAAGCCAAACAGAGCAGCTTGACTTGGTTTACTTGTGGGTGATGGGGAGTCTCGCACTGGGGACCGGTGACTCAGTCACTAGTCTGTCCCATCTGCTCAGTTGTAGTTGGGGACCCTCCTCATAACTTTCTGTCCCCTTTGCAGATCATCAAGGACCAGAAGCTGCTTGTGATCGTGGGGGGCATGCTGCTGATTGACCTGTGCATCCTAATCTGCTGGCAAGCTGTGGACCCCCTGAGGAGGACAGTGGAGAGGTACAGCATGGAGGTGAGTGGCCAGAGAGCAGGAGGGAGACCTGTAGGATGCACATGGCTTCAGACGGGGACAGAGAGGTGGCGCACTGCTGTAAACACCTCCTTAATAGTAACTGCTTCTGTCTGGACATTTATCATTTCACAAAGGACAAATACAAGGTACTGTGAAATAATTTACTATTAATATATGCAAAATTAAGAGGAGATGTTGGACTACTTAAGAGAATGTTCTCATGTACTGCAGAAGTCCCTATTTGTGTGATCCTTTGTAAGAGCAGTTTCACTGCATTTGTAGCCCTCCACTAAGGAAAGTCTCTTAAGCAGTGCGTCTATGGAATAAGCATTCAGACAGCTTCTTCTAGTTAGTAGGTGATGTTCAACATAATGAACATTATACTTCTTTTCATGCATTTGTTGTGAAGATAAAGCACCTTGCTTAAAAGTCTTGCATTCAGTCTTGCCCTGAGCTCACACTGGTCTTCCCAGAAGGCTTCAGGTTAAAGAAAGCTGTGATATTTAAAGCCAGGGCTTTGTTGGCTTTCTCCTGGAATAGCTGTTCATGCCTTTGGGACAGAGAAGGTTTGCTGCCTGATATTCTTTCCTTTTGAGGGAGCACATTCTAAAAAAACAATGAGGGCTGGGTGTGGTAGTACATTCCTATAATCCCAGCATTAGGGACATTGAGGCAGGAGGATCGCTGTGAGTTCAAGGCCAACCTGGGCTACCTAAAGAGTTCAAGACCAATCTGTAAGACTCTTTCTCCAAAAGAAAAAGATAATGAGGATTCTCCTTTTCTTTCACTGCAGTACTAGGGAAATCTTTTAGTGGAGCTTAGTTTGGCTTCTTAAACTAAACTATAAATGTATGCAGGAAGATTTTCAGACAAATAAAAAAAATAACAAACTTCAATTGTGTTAAGACAGACAGGGAGTATTTAGCCCAGTGAGGAGCTGCGTAACAAGAGAATGCCATATGGCAAGATTTAGGACTGGCCCCCCTCCAGCTTGCCACGTCCTCCTATCTACATCCCGGTACAGGCACAAATGGAATTTCAAAGGTAGACCTGACACGGGCTGTGCTCATAGGTGCAGGGAACAGGAGCTGCATTATTTCAGGTTTTCCAGCGAAGAGGTGACATCTGGTCACCACTCATCATGCAGTCAGCAAAAGAGCACATTACTGCCCAATCAATCCCAGAATTCCCTGCCCACCACAAGGATTTAGAATTGCAGATGTCAGTGCGAGGAAGAACTGTCATTAACCAGCTAGGTCCCTGAGCTAGGGAGAGTCTGGGGTGAAAGTGACAACAGCCAAAAGAGTGATGGTGGTGATGATGATGATGTTGATTGTAGTGATAATGGTGATGATGATGAGATAATGATTGCAATGATAATGATGATGACGATGATGATGCTAATGACTGACAGCTAATGCTATGTGTTATTTACTCTTCACAATGGTTTTATGAAGTAGATCCCTTGGCCAAGCCCATTTTACTGATGCAAAAATGGGTTTTACCTTTCTTCCTTCTGCCTGGTAATTGTTACTGCTGCTGTTGATGGCTCTGTGCACAAAGCCCAAGCACATTCCAGACCTTTCAAGACAATGATTCTCAAACTAAGGAGCCCTGAGATACCATGGAAGAGCCTTTCTTCACAGAAGAGGAAAGTGACTCTGGAAAGGGGGAGGGCCCTGCCCAGAGCTCAAAGTGTATCTCTGTGTTTTCCTCTGGTATCTTCTGAGATTTCTCTGAACATTTTCTGGCTGGCATCACTTCTCTACTCTTATTTTAGGGTTGCCCTGTTGCTATGGTAGCAGAACCCTTTGATGTATCAGTCCAGGGCCCTGCTGGTTTAGTGACGTTTCTCCACTGAGCGATGCCAGACTGTCCACTAGTTCCTCACAGATCCTCTTCTGTTGGGCACAGTCCATGGATAAACAGTGTGCCCAGGGCATGAGGTGTCCTACAGGCTCCTCCACAAGGCAATTTTTCTCCAGGGCTTTCAGCTGGGGAGAGGTCTGGGTTTGGGGGGAGGTGTCAAAGCTCTCTGTGGCCTGCACCCCTCACATTCCCCAGACACCCTGGTTTGCTGTGGCCTCTCTACACCCTAGGAATCCAAGCATGAATCTTGCTCTGTGTTAGACTTTCCAGCTTTGGTCAGTGCCGTGTCTGCTCTGAATCCTTCTCAACCGAGTAATCGGCTTGAGCTTCAGTAGCAGAGTCCTCTGCTATGGAGATGTATCTTCTAGTTCACAGGCCCCACCGGAGGGCCTGCCCAGCTCGCATCCTTTCCCAGTTTTCTTAGGCAGCTGAGCACAGCCCTGCCCCAGGCTCCCTGGCCAACCACCTTCCGTAGGGCACAGGGGATCATGGCAGCCTTGGCCCTGGAGCTTACTGTGCCTGGGCCAGTGGAGAGTGGACTGAACATGTGTGCCAGTCAGCATCATTGCTTCAGATCTCATCAAGTCTGATCCCAAGACAAGACAAAAAGCTCAAGAGAAATAGGATGGGCCCACCCACCAAAGGGAATTCTAGAGCAGTAGAGGAGACAGACAAATTCATGGCTGAGAAACACCCTACATAAGACATTATTCAAGAGGCCAGCAGCCCAAAGAGAGCCCCTCTCTGGCCTCCTCAGGTCAGGGAAGGCTTCTCACCTGAGAGCTGTGGAGGTGTGCCCAGGCAAAGGAGGTGGGCAGGGTACTTGGGCTGGGAGGAACATCTGGAGAGCAGGCTTCCTGGTGACCACGCACTGGCAGGACTAGCAGTGGAAGGCTCCGTGTGTTTGAGAAGCTGATGACTGGCACAGTCACTTGAAAAGCAGTGTGATGTGCACATGCCCACTGCCCAGCAGGCCCCTGAGAACTTCTCACAGGTGCACCTGGGGAGGCTCCAGCCTGGGTGTGCATAGCAGCACTGTTCAAAGTAGATCCAAGCTGGGCATGTCCCAAATGTGCCTCCATGGGGAATAAGGCACTATCAACAAGGGACTCCATGGATAATGGACCCACTGCCAGCTTAGGTGACTCAGTTACATGGCAGTGAGCAAAAACAACAAAGAACAGATGACACCCAAAGTAATTTTTGCACAGTTAAGTTCAAAGGCCAGGGCAAAGTGCATACTGTTTAAACATACATACGAGGAGAATTTTTACAAATGAAGGAAAAGAAGGTAATTGATAATAAAGAATTCAAGATTTTGGTCACTTGTTGATGGAAGAATATCATCGGGAAAGATGTGCAGGGTCTATTAAACTCTGGAAAGGTTACTCTTCAAATTGTACAGGCACGTTTTATTCAAAAGTGTGATGCGCATCATTTTATAGTATCTTATTTCTCAAAGCAGTGCAGTATTAGGTTTATAAAAAAATTAACACAAATGCTGTTTCCATATACATCCTGCACCTCCTACACACAGTTTTCCCTCTTATGAACATTTGGCATTGTGTGGTATGCTTGTTAAAATAAGGAACTAATATTGATATACCACTCTTAAATCTATAGTTTACAGTAGGGTTTGCTCTTTGTGTTGTACCATTCTGTGGCTTTGCCAAGTGCATATCATGTGTGAACCTTTCTTGGGTAAAAACAGAACACATTCACTGTCTTCCGTGTCCCTGGGCCTCTCCCTAGACATACACTAACCCAGATTTTCCTTTCCCAGAATGTCATGTAATTGGAATCATACAGTAGGCAGACTAATAATGTGTATTTACAGGTCCTCCATGTCTTTTCATAGTTCGATTGTACATTTCTTTTTAATAATGACTAATCTGGCCTTGTATGGATGTATCACAGTTTTTAATCCATTCAGCCATTGAAGAACATGTTTTGCCTCAAGATTTTGGAAATTTTGAATAAAGCTGCTATCAGGATTTAAGAGTAGGCTTCTAAGTATATAATTCATTGGAGTAAATACCCAAGAGAGTAAGTAGTGGGTTATGTAAGAGTGAGTTTGTTTGCTTTTGTAAGAAACAGACCAGCTGTCTTCCAGAGTGGCAGTCTCATTATGCATTTCCATGAGTGATGGCTGAGAGTTCCTGCTGCTCCATCTCCTGGTCAGTATCTGGTGCTGTCAGTGTTGAATTTGGGCCATTCCAACAGATGTGCACTAGGACCACTTCACTGTTTTAATATGCCATCTCTGAATGATATGTAACATTGGTCATCTCTCATATACTTATTTGATACCTGTATATGATTTGTAATGATGTCTCTGGTCAGATATTTTACTCCCTTTTAAAACAGATTATTTGTTTATTTTTTACAAATTTTAGGAATTCTTTATATATTTTAGATATAAGCTCTTTATCAGATACATGTTTTGCAAATATTTTTACTCAGTCTATAGCTTGTCTTTTCATTCTCTTAATATTCTTTTTTGCAGAACTTAATTTTTAATATTAATAGTCTAAAATTAATTTCTCTTTCATAGACTATCCCTGAGCACTTGCCTGATGATATGCACAAAGTCCTGAGTTTGCTCTCTAGTACTACAACAAACTTTACATTTAAGTAAATGTTCCATTCTGTTAGTCCTGAAAACAAGGTCTGTGTCTAGATTGATTTTTGTGCCTGTGGGTGCCTTGTTGTTCCACTACCACTGGGTGAAAAGCTTGTCCTTCCTCCATTGGGTGGCTTTTGTACCTTTATTATAGATCAGTTGACTTTAATTGTGTGGGCTAGAGTCTCTTATATTAAATTTTGTCTGCCCTTTCACTAATACCACACTGTTTTGATTCTTATAGCCTTATAACAAATCTTGAAGTCAGAGAGTGTTAGTTTTCCAACTTTGTTCTTTGGTGCTATCTTGTCTTTTCTGGGTCTTTATGTCTGTGTGAACTTTACAGTCAGTTTGTTGTGGGGATTTTTATTGGTGTTACATTGTATATACAAATCAAGTTGGGAAGCACCAGTGTCTTTACAATATTGAGTCTTCCTATCCAGGAAGGTGAAATGTATCTCTGTTTATTTGTATCTTCTTAGATTTTCTTTCTTCATTTTTCTAGATTTCCTCATGTGGATGTGGCACATAATTTATTAGATTTATATCTATTACACTTTATGTGAATAATAAATATATTTTAATTTCAAATTCCAATTGCTCATTTCCAGCATATAGGAAAGAGGTTGATTTTTGTTTACTAACCTAGTATCCTGCAACATTGCCAAGCTGCTTATGAATTCCAGGAGTCTTTGCGTTGATTCTTTGTGGCTTTCTGCATAGTCAGTGATGCCATCTGCAAACAAACACAGTTACGTTTGTTCCTTCTCAGTCTGTGTACCTTTCATATCCTTTTCTTGATTTACCGCATTAGCAAAGACTTCCAGTACAATGCTAAATAGGAGTGGTGAGACAGGACATCTTTGTCCTTTTCCCCTTCTAACAGAGAAAACATCTAGTTCTCATCATGAAACATATAGGCATATAGTTGGTTTCTTGAAAAGTTCTAAAACAATGCTAGGAAAATAGTTCCAATGACCAAAGTTGAGGGTGCCTTTGGGGAGGTGATAGGAAAGATAAATGACACAGGCAGAGCCCAGATTGCTAGAGGCCCTGTGTGCGAAGCAGAGGAGTTTAAACTTCAAAATTAAAGAGATTTAATCACTGGAGTGACATGCTCATATTTTCCCTGGCTGCAGGGTGAGAACAGATGGAAGGGTGAGGCTGGAGGCCCGAGATGGCTGGATGTTTTGCAATAATTCAAGCAGGAGCTGATGGTGACCTAAAACAGAGCAGTAGGAGTGCAGATGGAGAGAAGGGGATGTTTTGATGGGTATTTAGGAAGCAGATGTGACAAAGCTGATGAGTGATTGACACTAAGTGGTGCAAAAAGTCGGGTGGCAAGGCCATGCCCGATTTCTGCCTGGATGGTGGATGTGACCTCTTCACCAAGGCAGGGTGCAGAATGAGAGGTGGATTTGGGAGGGAATGTAGGGGCTCATTTTTGGTCATAACTTTAAGCTGCCCGGAAGATAGGATCCAGAGTCCTAGAGCACATGAAAGAGATTGATCCACAGACAGAGATGTATGAGGAAGAAGTTAGCACAGTGAGGATGGGGACCATGAGAATGTGTGCATAGACCCAAAGACAGCAGGTACAGCGAGAAGCCATGGAGCCCTGGAAACCACAAAGCAGTGAGGGACATCTAGGGAGGACTCAGGGAAGGAGAGCCAAAGTGTGAGTCAGAAAGGTAGGGGTAGTTTGGAGAGAGCCAGGCATGCAGGCAAGGATAGGAAAGAGAGCTGCACAGGTAGAAGAACAGATGTGAGCCATAGGTGGGGAGAACTTGAAAGGAGAGGTCCGCAGACACAATCCCCCAGACTGAGGCAAAGACTGTCAAGTGTCCCAGGATCTGGTCCTGTGCTCAGTGGCATTTTAGCTCTGCCTTCGCTTTGTAGGCTGATGGGAAGATTGGATGTTTCTGCATTTCAGATACAGCAGGTGTGGATAAACCTGCCAAATATGTTTAAAAGGTTTGTAAAGTATGTTTTGTGTTCTTGGGAAAAAAGAAAATAACTATTTTTTTTAGCACCTACGCAACTAGCATTGATGGAGAGTGGGTGTTGGGCATATAGATCTGGAGCTCTTAGAAAGATGGGTTGGAGATGGGAGCTTAGATGTGCCAGCATAGGGTGACATTGAAAGCCCTGGGTGAGGCATCCAGGGAGGGCACAGAGATGGAGCAAGCAGAGGAAGTGTCCAAGGTCTAAGCCAGGATCACACCAGTGTTTGGAATCCAGGGAGACTCTGGGGAAGACAGCCAAGGAGACCTGGCCAAAGCCCAGAGATGGATAAGAGGGAAATCATATGAGTTTGGTGTCTTGGAAACCAAATGAAGCAAGTGTTTCAAGGAGAAACTTTTGATGAACCACGTCAGGTGCTGCTTTTAGATCAAGAACTAGCAGTGTCGATGTGTGCACATTCACACATATGGGATTATTTTTTTCTTTTAAGGGAAATAATTGGAGAAACTTTTGTCCAAAAGTGAACTCAGTATGTACTGATAATGTGGAAGTAGCTGTTATACTAGGTGAAGGATTGTTCTTTCCAACTGTCTTTCTGTACTAGACCATGTCCACCTCATCTGACCATCCTGAAGTCTCTATATGGAGACGCGTGGAGAACAACACTCAAGGTCACTGAACATTGAACATCCAGGCAACGCCACAGTCAGCATTCCAGGGCACCACCATACCCTAGGGTCTCCTTGTCTGCTTCCCAGCCAAGTGGTAACAAGACAGAAAACCATGTACCATTCTGTCACCCATAGGAATCATGTATGTCGCTTGAACTTACAGAAATGGTAGAAGACTGGTGCCCATGGATAGCAAGAATTCTCTACACTCTGGCTTCTGTAGCTCTCTGGTCATCTGACAGTAATCAAGTTAAGGGCAGGTTGGGGTATTGGGAGTTCAAACTTCCCTTCATAGTCCCTGATCTTTCCTTGGAGGCAATTTTCTTTCCATGGAAGCAAATGAGGGATTTGGAATCATGGATCTGCACTTGGCTTTGAAATGAGTGGCTTATACCGGTTATGTTTCTATGGAAACACGTATTGGAAGATACAAACACATGGAGTTTTAAATAATGTTAACTCTTATCTTCTACCTCCCTCTACAGTTGCTCTGGGAATAAAAAAAAAAAAAAAACCCTAGAACAGGCATTTTCAAGAAACAGCTGGTATCTTCACAAAGCTTGTCCCAGCCCTTCTTGTACTATTCATTGTGAAATAAAGAGATACAGAGTGGCCAGGGCTGAGGGGTGCTGGAGACCAGGTCCATTCTGTCCTGTGGGCTGTCCTCAGGCAGTTTAGTGGCCCAAAGCTTTTGAGGGTGAAAGTCACATTCCAAATGGTAGGTCATCACTGCTAAGGCCACCAGCCTACAGTGGGATGGCTCTTTGTCACTAAGTCACCCATGGTACCCAGCCAGAAGCAGATCATGGCCCATGATTCAGTGAGGGCCTCCTATCAGTTCATTACCCAAAGGCCACCTCAGCCTGGCTAAATCTCCCCAGGAAGATAGCACCATCTCAAGTTCTGACTATGTCATTCTTCTACTTTAAACCCTCCCCATCAGCTGGAGGATGAAGTCTACACTTCCTAGCAGGTCAGGAGACCGTTGATGGCCTGACTTGTTCACCTCCCACTCCCATCTCCCACAATTCCCTGCTCCCTGCTATGCTCAGCTGCCTCACACAAGTAGCTCTTCTCCAAGCATCACACTCTCTATCCTTTATACCCTCCACCCGAACCCCCCTCTGCCCCACCCCAGCATGCCAGCCTTATATGTGAAATTTCTCCTTGACCTTTGAGAGGCAGTTTAGAATTGTCCCCAAGACACTTTGGGCCACATAGCAGCTTTGAATGCCTCTGCCCAGCACATTCATCTCACCCTGTTGGTCCCTCATTCTGGTCACAACACTGGTAATTGTCTGTGCACCTGTCCCCCCTCGTCTGTGACCTCTGCAGAGGCCAAGGCCATCTGTGTGTCCCCAACGCCCACAGCTAGGGCCTGGCTCAGAGCAAGTGCTTGGTAAATATTTATTGAATAAATTGTTCCCTCCACCTGGAACTCTCTCCCCATGCCTCCATATGTCCAAATTCAGCCCATCTGTCTGGGCCCATTAAGCCGGCTTCTCAGAGAAATCTCTTTGCCTAGCTGCAGTTTAATTTAATATTGCCCCCTCACCTTTCTCACCAAGGTCCCATCTCAGAGACGAAAGCTGCCAGTGAAGAGTGATTCAGCATCTTCTGTAAAGGACTGTGGTTCCCTTAGTGACTTAATGCCCCCGAGATAAGGATCCAGCAATAGATCCCGAAGGAGTGCTGTACCAGGAAATGGGAAGTGAGATGAAGGAGACTCTGGTGAACTTGTCTCTACTTCCTTCCTTTCTCCTATCAGGCCATCGTAATGCATAAACCACTGTGTTTCCTTTGTAACCTTGGCTGCCAGAAAGCTGAAGCCAAATTCAACACTCAGGAGCAATAACCATCTTATCTCAGCTTTCTAGAGGATTATCTCACCTTCTGATCATTTGTCTTTATTTTTAACTGTCCTAGTGTGTATGGGTTCTTACTGAGTGCTGCCTCTGGCCCTTTGGAAGAGGAAGCAAGGTATAAATTCGAGATTAAGTTATTAAAATGAGAACTCGAGGGGGGATTTAATTGGAATGGTATGCCAGAGAGACATTTTAAGGATGCCCACAGACATTGGCCTCCTGGCTCAGATCTGAGGTTGGCCCAGCTCAGCTCCGCAATTAGTTCTGTAGGCACGGATGTGAATGGGCCCCGAGAGTGGGCACAGCACTCTGCCAGCCACAGCCACCTTTCAGGAACACTGCAGCTCAGAGGAAGCTTTCATCCATGAGAAGCTGCAGTTTATGGCCATCTTCCTCCTTACTTGTGTGGGCGAGAAGCCCTTCAGAGTAAGAAGCCAGAACACATCGTCACAGCTCTAGAGCCACCCTGAAGCTGGAATTTTCCATCTCTGCCTATCCGGTGCACTCCAAGGGGTGGAAATTTTCAAGTTGGAGTGTTTTTCTCCTAGCCCAACACATTCACGTTGGCAGAAGCATAGGCTATGGCCCCATGAAGATCTTCCATCTTTCTTTTCTTTTCCTGTCTCCTCTTTTCTCCATTGTTAAGGGGGGAACCAGGCCATTTGCATGCCAGGCAGCCACTTCACTGTTGAGCTACACCCCAGCCTACCTTCTGCCTTTTTTGGGGGGGAAATTCTAACCAACCTACCTTTCCAGATAATATGTCACTGGGGTGCTGCTTCAACACTATGGGGTACCCATCATGTGCCACGCTCTGCATCAGCCCCATTAGGGTGCATGGTCTGATGGGCAAGATTAGACACATTTTTAAGGGACCATGTAGCCAGCTTGCTGCTGATCAGCCCATGGCAGAGTCCATAAGACAAACACACTGAGCAAGTTGTAAACAGCAGCCCACTCTGAATGACACTGGCCTCCAGAGCTTTGGGTTCAAGTTTGGGTTGCTGTACTGAAACAATGGGTATCATCTTGTAAAGTATGATCCAAGATTGAGTTTGGATTAATATCTTTCAAAGGGCTCAAAAGAAAAGAAACTGTATTAGTAAGAGTGTGTTCAGTTTGGCTGTGGAAATAACCCCTCTGTGGATTAAAGCTATAAAGTTTCCTTGATGATTATAGCACTCATCCCCAAAAGTTGACTGAGGCTTCTCCCGTGGTAACCTTAGTCTGGATGCACCTACAGGGACAGTTTTTATGTGGCAAGATTTGTCTTGGCTTTAAAGCTTCCACCTCAATTTATCACATATGATTATAGTCATATGTCACTGGCCAAAAAGGAGTCCTATGTACATGCCTGGACACGGAAGAGCAGGGAAGATCAATCCTACCTGTGCCAAGAAAGAGAGAACCAGACCTAGTCAGACCTAATAACCTTGATAACATATTCCATCCAGCTTTTTGTTGCTATCACAGATAATCATCCTTTAGAATGTGAGCTTCATGCAAGCTGAGAGGGTAGAGGAGTTGTGCTGTACTCACTGCAATATTCCCAGAACCTGGGCAGGTACTGGGCATATAGTACACATGCTATAAGCATCAGCTAAGTACTTGAATGAATCCTGTC
Source organism: Petromus typicus (assembly GCA_004026965.1). NCBI lineage: Eukaryota > Metazoa > Chordata > Mammalia > Rodentia > Petromuridae > Petromus > Petromus typicus. The sequence goes on from PVIR01011719.1 coordinate 13,895, forward strand.
TTAGTGCAGGTTCTCTGGGATGTTCTTGCTGGTTCTCTGAGGCATTCTGTGAGAAGTTTTGTACTTGTCCTACAGACTCTCCTGACGAATGATATCACAGCCCATCACTTCTGACTTCTGACTTTTGCTGCTACCACTAGCCCTAAAAGATCATCATCTCTCATCATGTGACGTTCTAAGGTGGAACACTATGAGGCAAAGCTATATTTGGCATGTGATACACAGCTGGCATGATGAGAAAACACCTTTATCATTTAAGCCACTGAGTTGATAACAGTTGTGTTAGTCACCTTTCTGGTGCTGTGACACACACTGAAAAAAAACAGAGTAAAAGCTGGAAAGGGTAATTTTGGCTTACAGTTTCAGAGGTTTCAGTCCATAGTTTCCTGGTCCTGTTGCTTTGGCCTTATGGCAACACAATGTATCATGGCAGAAGTACCTGGAAGAGGAGATCTGCTCCCCTTATGGTGCTCAAAACAGAGGAAGAAGGAGAGAGAGACAGAGAAAAGGAGGAAGAAAAGGAAGGAGGTGAAGAATGGGCTAAGAACCCAGTATCCCCTTCCGGTGCAGCTTCCAACGACCTAACTTCCTACCACTAGGCCCCACACCCTAAAGGTTCCACCACCTCCTGGGAGCACTGCAAGCAGGTAGTTACACCTTTAGTACAGAGGCTTTTAGAAGACATTTAAGTTCCAAACCATTACAGTGATGGTGGTAGTTGTTAGCAGACTTCCAGTTTCCATTCATGACTCCTTCCAAGACTTTGTCAATGTGGTACCTGGAACTTTGATGTTTTGTTGTTGCTGCTGCTATTGTTGTTACTTTACTTTGGTTTGGGTTTATATGTAATTTATATACTATAAAATTTGATTTTAAAATGCATACTTCAGTAGTATTTAGCACATTTATATAATTGTCCAGTCATTGCAATCAAAATTTTCATCATTCCAAAGAGAAACTCTATTCCTTGTGCCCATCACTTCTCATTTTTCCTTCCTTCCAGCCCCTGTCAACCACAAATCCATTGTCTCTATGGGTTTACCTGTTCTATATATTTCATATCAGTTAAATCATACAATATATAGTCTTTTATGTCTGGTTTCTTTCAGTTAGCATAATATTTTAAAATGTCTTCTATGTACCAGTACATTGTTCCTTTTTAGTGCATGAAAAACTTTTCCATGCATTATGGGGTACCCATCGTGTGCCATGCTCTGCATCTGCCACCATTAGGGTGTACTGTCTGATGGGCAAGATTAGATTTATAAGGGGCCAGTCATCAGCTAATGGCTATTTTGGTTGTTTCCACTTTTTCACTGTCTGAATAATGTTACTGAGAGTATTCATGTATTGTGTGGACATGTGTTGTCAGTTTTCTTGGCCATGCACCTATGAGTAGACTTGTTGACTTTATGTTTTACATTTTTAGGAACTACCAGTTTTCCACATAGCTGCACCATTTTACGTTCCCACCAACTTGCTACTTATTTTCCTTTTTTTATTATAGTCATCCACATGGATTAAAGTGGTATCTGGTGGTTTTGATGAAATTGACTACCAAACATTAATGGTTAATAGTGCTCAGCATTTTTGCATATATTTATTGGCCACTTGTGTTTCCTCTTTGGAGAAAGAACTATACAGAACCTTGGCTTTGTTTTAACTGAATTATCTTTTCTCTTTCTTAATAGTGCCCTGTGACACACCAGAAAATTCTCACTTTGATCAAGTCCAATTTATCTACTTTTTTCTGTGGTTGTTTGGTATCCTAGCTAAGAAAATATTCACTGACTGAAGATCCTGCAGATTTATACTTATTTTTTCTTCAAGTATTTTATAGTATTAGTTCTTACCGTTAGGTATTTGATCCATTTTGAGTTCATTTTTATACACGACGTAAGGTAGTGATTCAAGTTGATTCTTTTGCTTGTGGACATCTACTTGGTCAAGCACTGTTTATTGAAAAATACATTCTCTCCTCAACTAAATACCCTCACAACTGTGTTGAAAATCAGTTGACTATAAATATATGGTTGTACTTCTATATTCTCTGTTCCTTTCCATCCATCTGTATACCTGTCCTTCTCCCAACACTACATGGTCACATTTGCTATACCCTTATGGTTCATTAAAATTGAAAAATGTTAGCCTCCCAACTTTATTCTTCTTAATCAAGAATGTTTGGCTTTACAGTCTGTTGAGATTCCACGTGAATTACAGCATCAGTTTTTCCACATCTGCAAAGAGGCTATGAAGACTTCCATAGGGTACCATTGAGTTTGTAGATCAATGTAGGGAGCATTGTTGTCCTTGTGGTGTTAAATTTTGTAATCTGTGAGTGTGGGATGCCCACTTATTCAGGTTCCCTTTCATTTCCTTCAGCCATGCTTTATAGTTTTTAGTGTACAACTCCCACACTTCCTTGGTTCAGTTTATTCCTCAATACTTCATTCTTTTTGATGCTACTATAAACTGAATACTTTCTTAATTTCCTCTGTTCACTACAAGGATATAGAAATATGGTGTTTTTAATGTTGATCCTGTATCTTGCAAATTTGCTTAACTCACTTATCATTTCCAGTAATTTTTGGTGGACTGAGATCATGTTATTTGTGAATAAGTTTACCCCTTCCTTTCCTCTTATTGCATAGTCTGTTTATTAGTATGTATTTGCAATGCATAATAAATATTCATTGTGGGAAATCAGTACATAAGCATACTGTATCTTGATCTTTTCACTTCTTTTTCCCTTGTCTACCTCCCGTCTCCTCCACCTCTAGGCCCTTTTCCATCTTCCCCAAATCTACCCTTTGTTTCTTTAATAAACAAAAAATTCTTGAATGTATATAGTTATATTACATGTTATATTATATATTAAAATATGTATTATATAATATATTATATACTTCATTATATCATATTTTATTTATATATCTATATAAATAATGAGAAAAGACCTTTATCATTTAAACCACTAAATTGATAACAGTATTGTAACAAATCCATATTGTTAATCACAATATGTGTTAGTCATATATATATATATATATATATATATATATTCAAGACAGGGTCTCACTTTGTAGTTTAGGCTGGCCCTGAAATCACTGTGTAGCCCAAGCCAGCCTCAAACTCACAGCAATCCTCCTGCTTCTGCCTCCCAAGTACTGGGATTACAGGCATGAGCCACCACACCCAGGACTGTGGTAAGTGGTTACCAGAGATCGAACTCCGAACCTTGTATTTGCCAGGCAGATGCCAGAACCACTGAGCTAAATCCCCGGCCCTCTTGAATATATTTTAGAATTATGTGTGTCCTAGAATCTAAAGTAAATCTCTTACATCTAACAAATGCAGTTGAATCATGTTTTTAATCCATTCTATCAATATATACACTTTAATTGGAGAACTTAATCCATTTAATATAACTACTGACAAGGTAGGATTATGTCTACTGTTCCAAAAGAGAGTCTTTCGAAGTCCACAGCGTATTGCACTATTTCCCACTTAAAATCCTCCAATTAAAATAAAATCCAAATATTTCACCTTCATACTGGCCCTACAAAATCTACTCCTTGGCTATAATTCTGATACACTAGTGCCTTCTCCCTACCCTCACCCCACTCCAACCCCATGGGCCTCTGTGACTTGGCTTCTCCCATTATTCCCAACTTCAGGCTTTTCCTCTTGCTCACTCCTCTGTGTGGAGCGCTCTTCCTGCAGATCTTCCCATGTGTGACTCTCATATCACTCAGCGCTTAGTTTAAATGCCACCCCCGGAGCAGCACGCCTTACAGGGACCCCATCGCTCTGTCTCACCTCACTCTACTTCTGCATCACATTATTTAGCCTCACTCTTGTCTATTTCCATTCCCCTCCACTAGAATGTGAGCTTCCTAAAACAGGACTCTGGCTTCTCCTGCTCAGAGCTCTATCCTCAGGGCCTTGTACAGGGCCTGGCAGAGAGAGCTCAGTCTGTGTTGGCTGAATGGCTGGTGAATGGACAAACAGAGGAAAGCATGTCTGTGTGAGTGACTGAGTGGAGCGCTTCCTTGACTCAATTCATCAGCAGTGATGGCCTCTAATCACTGCCACAGTTGCTCAGCAGTAACATTAAATTATTCAAAGTGAATATGTTGGTACAAAAATGTAAAATAAGTAATATTTTAAGGTTTAAGGGAAAGATTTCATAAAGAAGGTAGACTTGGAGTTCTCAATCCTGGTTACATTGTCCAAAAAATTTTTTTAAATACTGGTCTCATGTCACTTCCCACGTTCTAATTAGTTTTTAAAGCTCCCTCCGTATTGGGAATCTATTTTACATGGCTGTGGCTCTCGTGTGCAGCCAGGGCTGAGACCATCTGGACCAGACCTTGCTCATCTCAAGGAAGACCCTCCATCCCTGCTTTCATTTATTTTGAAAAATAGACTTAGGGCAATCAGTTTCAGGTTGGAAGGCAAGAGGGAAAGAAGCCTAAGTTCAGGAAACCTAGAGTCCAGATGAGACCTTACCACACTACCCTGGCTCCCAGCTGGAGAAGGTGATGGTGTCAGAGGACTGAAGACGTAGAGGCCCCTGGGAACTCCGCGTGCAGACCCCACAGAGCTGCCGGGGTCCACGAGGCTGTGAAACTCCATTAGTCATTATCTGAATAACTGCCCCCCAGGGGAAGAGAAGACAGGAAAGAGGAGAAAAGGAGAAACTCTGAGGCTCCCGTTTCCTCAGTGTTGTTGCAGGCAAGAACCAGAAGGTGAGTGAAGTTCAGAGCAAAACATGAGGCAGTTTCAAAAGAAAAGCAAAACTGCCCTATGACTGCAGAAAGCCCGCAGCCACAGAAACCGACAGGGAAGCAGAGGAGCAAGAAATCTGCAAGGGCGAGCCTGTTGGACCCACAGCAGCTCTGAAATGGGACTGTCAAGCACACAGTGGGTACTTACTATTTTCTACCATTATTGGACTTGGAGTTTCTCCCTGGATGGTGGATTAAGCTTCAGTGATTGAGTTGTTTTTGACTTGACCTGGGATGGAACACTTCCCAAAGATGCTCGATTCAGGAGCCTGAGACCTTCTCCCTCAGAGGCTCTATCGCTGCCAGCCCTCCCGGACTCTCAGTGCCCGGTCCACCCAGCCCTAGGCCTGTCCTACCTGAGTACAAGCACATATTGTCATTTCAACAGCTGGCACTGTTGACAGAGCACCTTGACATACATTTTAGAGATGAGGAAACTGGTGAGGGAACCTGAGTGGCCCGTGACAACCTTTGCCGCCTGTTGGAACTGGAGCCCAGCCCAGCCTTGAGCCACGGACGGCTCCTTCTCTCTTCCCCGGGATCTGCTCTGTGGGTCCACTCCCATTTCCTCCTTTTTGCATCAGTCCTGTATCTCGTTTTGTTTTTCTTCACTGAGGCTTTCAAAGTCATTAGCATCCAATTTTGCAAAATATTCTCTTATAAATATTTAAATTCCTTTCATATCTGTGATTATCTAGTTGCTGTTTCCTAAGAGCAAAGCGCTTATGAGCAAATATCCAAACCTAGCAAACCTGGGAGCATCGCCTTCCATCCAGCAGCATCCTCAATAGCACATCTGACCAGGCTTCATGTAGGTTTCAGCTGCACTGCATTGTCTTGGTAACAACAGCAAAGCAGCAACATGAGTGGCTTTTGTGCGGGTGCATTCTGTGTGCTCGGCGCTGTTCCAGGTGGTGTGCTTATCCACTCATTTAATGCGCACAACAAGCCATGAGGAAGTTACCGCTGTCATCTCCGAAACCTCAGGCGCAAAGACGTTAAGTAACACGCCCTTGAGCACGTGACAGGCTGAGTCACCAGATAGCCCCAAGAGGTTCAGCAAATGCCTTACTGAGTTAGACTTGACTTTAAATCCCAGTTCGGCATCTATTGTATGAGTTACTTTGGTGCAGTGGATTAAATTATGGCCCCCAAAAGATATATCAGCATGTTTTTTCTGAGAACTCGTGAGTGTGAATCTATCCCAAAAAAGGGCCTTTGCAAATGGAAAGATAAGACTCTTTAGAGGAATCATTCTGGGGTATAGGGGAGGCCCTACCCCCAGCGGCAACGACCGTCAAAGAATTGAGAGAAGACACACACAGAGGGAAGTCACGTGAAGATGCAGTGGAGAGTGAAGGTGGAGCCACGGGCCTGGGACTCCTGGAGCCCCTCCAGCTGGGAGAGTCATGGGTACATCCTCCCTGAGAGTAAGAGCCCAGCCCTGCGGATGTCTGCATTTGGGACATGTAGCTTCCAGAACTGTACAAGAACATATTCTTGTTGTTTTTAGTCAACACTTCACCCAAATTAGGGTGATTTTCTAGGAAACTAATACCATGCATGAGTGATTTAACCTTGGAAGGCTGCAGATTCTGCATTCTTCAAATGAATTCATATCTTACAGTATTTGTCTTATAGGATGTAGGGGTGGGTGAGGTGTACCAGCGCCCAGGGAGAGCTCCCGAGTCCAGCACCCTCCCAGGTGGGTCAGCTGCTGTATAACACCCAGCTTGTCCAGGCCTTGGCTATCCGTCCCTGATGCCGCTTGGGGCCTGCCACAGCCAGCGCCTCATGGAACCATTTTCTTGTTAGAATTCGTTGTCACCAGTCCCCTGAGCCCAGCCTGGCTTGTTTCTAGCCCTGGAGACCCCGGAGAGCTGAATCTGACTCAGGCACAGAGCTGCCTCCTCTGAGCCATTCTCATTAGAGCTAGCAGAGCAAGACTGGGGACATCCACGCACAGCATTTAATATTTCACCCAGGAAGTCATTTTCTTATGTGAGTCAGACACAGAGAGCTTGGAGAATTAAAGCTAGAAAGGTACTCAGGTCAGAGTGATTTCTGCCAGCGGGTGTGGAGAATTTTCCTGTGTCCGTCCAGGCTCTTTCTTTCTTATCTGAGTCTTACAGCAGACAGCAAGCCAGCTGACGAAAGATTGCATGTTCATACCAATTATTAAAAATATATGGCAGGCTTCTGAAAATGTATTCGTGTGCCAGGCAAATGGAATGCCTTCACCAGCCCAGTCCCGGCGCTACCTCTGTGGACTTCAGAGAAATGAAAGGGCTGCTGTAAACACCATGATATGTGAAGGTTGGGTCTGCCTTCTGCCACCACCCAGCTATGTGCCCTTTGTGAATGACTTACTTTTTCTGAGCCCTGGTGCCAATAAGGAGACATTCATTTCGCGCTTAGAAGTTTACTGTGAGCATTAACTGAGGTAATATGTTGGTCCAGACAGCCCTGAGCCTTGCACGTCAAAGACATTCAGTGAAAGACTTTGTTTTCTGCTTCCTGGCCTGGAGTGGAATCCTGACTCCATAAAGAAAGGGGCCTCCCAGAGCAACCTGTGCAGCCTGTGGTTGAGATCAGATATGGAGTGATGCTTTGTGACCAGACACTGCCCTCCTCCCCAATGTCTATTCAATCTACAGTCACTCTGCTAGAGAATTTTCTGTTCTCATTTTGCACATGAGCACCTGCAAGCCTGGTGGCTGGTAGAAGCAGAAGCCAGAAACCAGGCCTGCTGCTGCCAAATATCAGGCCCCTGTATTCTCCATGCAGATCACAGAGCTCGTAGCAGCACAAGTACTTTATAGGTGGCAGCACTCTTCTATAAGACATGGCCTTCTATAAGACATGGCCTGTTCATGCTAACAGTTGCAGTGCCTGGTGACTAAAAGTCAGCAAACGGACTTTTGTCCACGTTCATGGTCCTCACTTCGCCATATTAGCCACAAGCCAGTTGGCTCGGTCTCATCTGGCTCTTAGTAAGGACGTCTTGACATGTGAGCACGTGTGGCGGAAGTGCCCCTGTGTGTGCTCACTCCACCCTCCCTCATCCCCTCTCAGGCGACAGCACCCCCTACAGCAGCCATGCTCACTGGTTTGCACACCCAGGTGTGCTCAGTGCAGCTGTCTTCCTTTACCTGTGAAGACACCATCCTGAAGCTCAGAGCACCCAGAGCCCACTAGAGACACCTTTTCCACTTGAGTCTTGAAAGGTGTGACCCAGGAATTCGACGCCCAGGTGTAGACCCGGGAGCAATGAAAATATACATCCACATAAAAACAGGGCCACGAGTGTTGCAGCCATGAAAACAGTCTAAAGGCGCATAAGATGATGAACAGGAAGCAGCAAAATGTGGTATATCCATAAAGGGAATAGTATACATCTCCAGAAAGAAATAGACTACTAATACAAGCTATGGCATGGATACAGCTTGCAAACATTTTGTGCAGTGAAAGAAGCCAATCACCAAAGGCCACGTATTATATCTTCCATTGATATGAAATATCTAGAATAAGCAAATTCATAGAAACAAAGTATAGATTAGGATTTACAGAGGCCGGGGAAGGAGGGGAAGTGGTTGTTAATGAGTGTGGAGTTTCCTTTGGGGGTAATGAAAATTAAAAGGAAATAATGATAGTTGTACCTTTGTAGTTAAAAAGCCAGGGAATTGTATATTTACCGTGTTACATGCATTTTATTTCAATTTCTAAAAAGAAGACAACAAATACACACATAGATCAGTATGGGCTTTCCAGGTGAAGAAAGAGTCAAAGCAAAGTGTCCAATGCAGGAACATAATGCACCATTTTTCTGCTGTGGTTTCATAGCTTTAGAAGGTTAAATGAGTATCAGTCTTTAATCCCTAAAGAATCTCTTCAATGTCTTCTGTTGCAAATAACTTATGGTGTAGGTATTCTGAGAATACTGGCTTTCCATGAAAGTCCAGAAGTGAAGTACAGTTCAAGAACAGTTTGATCAGAACTGAGTTGTATTTCTCTGTGATTTGTCTTTGTTTTTGTTTTTTGAGGCAGGATCTCATTATATAGTCCAGGCTGCTCCTCGACTTGCTATATAGCCCATGCTGACCTTGAACTCAAAGCAATCCTCCTGTCCTAGTCTCCCAAGTGCTGGAATTATGGGCATGTGCCACCATGCCCTACCTTTTTTCTGTTTTTTTGAGACCAGGCCGACTTGCCTCTAACTTGTAGTCCTCCTGCTTCAGTTTCTGAGTACTGGAATTTCAAGCAGGTCCTACCACATCTGGCCTCTGATTCCCTGGTCTCTGCCATCGTTCATGATGAAGTACATCATCACAGTAGCTTCCCCCGCATTAAGGAGGTATGGAGAGAAGATGCATTTCAGCCTGAAAGACCTTAAAAGTTTTCTTAGATAGCAGAGAACTCTACCAATGCTTCAAGTGATGGGCACAACCTCAAGAGCAAATATTCTAGTTCAATGAAACATCTTGACTGGGAAGTGTAGAGTATGTCCAGGGAAGAGTTCAAGAGTCAACTGGATCTATCTGGCAGCTTGTAGGGAGCAAAGAGATGCAGGAGTGTATGATCTTGGGCTTTAGAGAAAGTGAGTGGGTAGAGTCTGCAGTGGAACTCACGTCTGTCCGGTTAACAGACGGCATCATGGAGCCACGGGGGCTCTGCTTCAGTTGGTGATACTGCAGCCACGTAGAACGACTCACTCATTCATGCTGCAGTGCCAGGTACTCCAGCATTTACTTTCCGATGGTCAGGGGAGAAGTGGCATGGGGAAGAAGCAGATGTGTCAGCAGTTGTGCTGTGTTTGAAAATGGGAGTGTTCCTGGTACAGTTCTGCTTTCTGTGTGAACACAGGACAGAAGTGGGGAGAGGAGGCCTCACAGAAAGAGGGACAAGATGGAGAAATGACACTGTGAATGGGCAAAATGTTGGGAGCCCTATTGGTGAGACAAGGTCACGGAACTGGTGGGCAGAAGTTGACATGTGGCAGAGGAGGCACAGTATTCCAAGGACTCTGCAGCTTCCAGCCCGCAGAGGAGGAAGGAAGGGGTCCCTCGTGGAGGGTAACTTTGACTCTTTGCAATCTCAGCTCATTCGTCTGTGTGACTAGTGATTTTTTTAGATGATTTCATTGATACATTCTATAGCCACATCATGATCACATTTGACATGGGGAATTTGTATCAGTACATAACACAACTTAATTGTCATTTTTTAGACTAGTGTTGAATCATATAGCTTTTCAGAGTCTGGAATGGCACCCTAAACAAACCTTTCATTTTCCTGATGCAAAAACTGAAGCACAGGCTCTCCAGAAGTCCCAACATCAGACAGTGACTGTTCAAATAAGGACTGTTCTGCAGATGGCAATAGTGAGGTCAAGTGCTGTCCTAAGGTCACTCCGTGATGAAGCTGTGACTAGAGCTTGACTAGAAGCTAGAACTAGAGCTAGTGACTAGAAGCTGTGACTAGAAGCTGGCCCCATGGCCACCCTGCCATCAACCATACCACCAAGCAGAGTTAGAAGTGTCTCCTAGTCCAATACGTGACTGATTAATGTGTTTATGACCAGAATCAGGTCACCTGCATATTCTGGCCCCAGCCTCATTGGCATTTTTTTTTTTTTTTTTTTTGCAGTAAGTCACAACCTATTTATTAGTCATGGAGTATTTTGGGGGTCCGTGATAAAGAAAAAATGCAAAACTTCATTTCACTTCCCTGCTACACGCTCATTCTTTTTTAATAACCCTTTCTTATCAGCCTCCTGGCAGCCTCCGCATTTCCTGTGCATGTTAATTACTTTATTAATTACGTTGATATCTTTGGTTCTGCCCCACGTATCTTGGTGCTTTTTTGTTTCCAACGTGCACCCATTTTGCCTTGTTCATTGGCATACGCGGGCCCAGTTCCCATTTCTAAAAGGGATTCTTTGAGCCTCAGTAAATACATGGCTTTCAATTAGTCTTGCAATCATCATTCCCATTTTCGTCTCAGCCACATCACGAATGGAGTGATTTTAACATTCTCTCAAATAGAAGCTGTATTGTTACGTTTCTGACATTGTTCCTCAGTTCTTGTTTTCTCTCCAGATCACCGCTCAGAGAACCCCAGTAACCTAGCACTGAGCAAGACGACAAGCACTAAGAAATGTGGGGAGGGTGGAGCGGAGTTGGAACAGGCCCGAGGTAGCCAGGAACAGGTGCTGCAGGCCCGCGGGGAGGGCTGCCGAGAACACGATTCCGGCAGCCTCCAGCATTAAGCTGAGAAACGCAGACTGTCCGAAAAGCTGGCATCCTCCTGGTGAGTGGCACAGAGCATTCATCTCACTCAGTGGCCAAAATAAAGGAGTATGGGAGAGTCCATGGCCCAAAGTTTAAGAAACCCCAGAACCTGGATCACTGCCTTTTGGAAGTGTATACTATACTTGTGGCATGTTTAGTGCTGTTGAAAGTTCTGAAGTTTAACTTTTTTAATTAATAAGGCCCATTTTAATTTTTAATAGGGAAACAGAATTGATTAGCATGTCTAAAACTTCTTGGCCACAGACCCTATTTACATTTACATATGCTGAGGCAGATAATCCAGGAGGTGCAGCTGGAGGCCCCGAGGGGCCAGGTGAGTTGAGGGGCCAGGTGAGTTGCGCTGGAGGGGACTCTGTTTTAGCAAGGTGGCTCCAGCTGTGGTGTCGAGCGGGGAGGGGCTGGAGGCAGAGGGGGCAGTGAGGAGGCAGTGGAACAGTTCAAGTGAGGCGTAATGAGAAGCTAAAGCAAAGGTTTCTAACATGGCACTGTTTTCTTACCATTTTATTTCAAGCTGCATTGTTGTTTTAAAATTGGAAAATCGGTGTTGCTGTAATAAATCACAGTGCAAGGGTTTTACTCAGGCATAAAATCTGAATGAGAAAGCAGTCTGTGCAGCCTCCATCTTCAAAGGAAGCACTTAGCCCAATGGGAGCCGGGACACAATAACCCACACCCCCCCCCATCCCCAGGCTCCTTTCTGATCCGAGACCCAGCTCTACTTCCAGGTCCACACCCTGTGCAGGTGGCTTCACTGCTCTGTGCCTCAGTTTCTCCATATAATACAGAGGGGAAAAAAACAGCCCTTCCTACCGCAGCTTCAACACTAGCAAATTCAACCAACCACAAATGAAAAGTATTCAGAAAAAAGCCAAATAGCATCCGTACAGAACATGGACAGACATTTTTCTTTTCATTATTCCCTAAATAATACAATATAATAATTACTCCCATAGCATTTATATAGCAATAGATAGAACAAGTCATTTGGAGGTGAATTTGTGTTGAAGGGATGATCTATGTCGGTTACGTGCAAATACTATGCCATCTTATACAGTGCACTCGAGCAGCCACACATTTGGGGACCCAGGGGGTCCTGGAATTGTTACCAGATGAGATCTGCTTACTTAGGTTGATTGATTTGCCGAGGTGAGCTAAAGTCGGGTAATTTCTCACTGGCCAGGGGCACAGTTTCGAAAGGCATTTTGTCTTGTGCAAGGTTTGGACCATGTATAGTCACAGTCAACTTGTCCTAGCAACTGAGTTACTCCGTGGCTGGTGCCATCATCCTGGGCAAACACTTGACCTTGTGCTTTTCTCTGGGCTGTATGATAGGGCTGAAGAGCTTTAAGGGTTCAGGCTCTGGAAGCTGCTAAAGAAACACAAGGATGGAGTGGGAAAGGAGATGTGGGCCGGCTCCAATGCACAATCCACAGGTCCACAGGCAGAGCTGAGCAGAGTTGGGCCCCAGGCTTAAGGGAGCAAAGGGACACGCATAACATGAAGACATAGATTGCAAACCTTTCATCCAATTCCAGGCACCGATCTACATCTGTAAGCGCAAATGAAGAGTTCAGTGTTCTCAGCAAAGCAATCTTCAGGCCCCCAGGTAGTAACTCCAGCAACTGTCGTCATTCCTCACAGTCTGAGGTGCTACCTCAGACCTACAGCAAAGCTAATGGGAGGCTAATCATTTATTACCCCACTCTGTGACCTCCAAAATCAGTTATCTTTAAGTCTACTAAGAGCAAGCAAACCTAGAAGGTTTATTTAGGACTTTTTCTTGGTAACAGTTCCTTCTTGTATAAAGATTCTGCAGTGTTGGTTTTATCAGGGCCTCACGAGGGGTCTGTTGGAGAAGCACAAGGGTAGAGAAGCAACATGCCCTGCTACAGAGGGTAACTGTTTACCATGTTCAGGGGTTTATTTTGTTGTCCCTGACAATCTCAGAGCCAATCTCCCCATAAATACCAATGAACAACTGTAATCTTTTGGGACACTTCAATGAGGTTGCAAAGTGTTTAGGAGGGTGCCTGCCACATGACAGCATGGAAACCAACATGGCTGCCCTTGTGTGTCAGTTAGAACAGTCCAGGTCTTAGTAATGACAGCTCCTAAGTGTCAGTAGGTAATGCAACATAGGTTAATCCAGCTGTGTATCCAGGTGCTTCTCTAGGGGAGCCATCTGTCATGAGGTCACTTGGCAACGTGCACCACATGACACAACAGCACGTGTTCCTTGCAATAGCTTCCCCATCCGTCAGCCCAGATGGGTCAAATGTGGCTTCTTGGCGTGTGGGACAGACTTTGTCATGTGCCCCCCACCCTCAACTATAAATGTGCTGAGAACTCAGGGCACCCATGTCTCTGTCATTCCTTCTACCCTTAACCTCTGTGAGCCTCAGTTTCCTCATAGGTAAATTAGGACCAATACTTCCTGTCCTACCATGCAAAGGATTGGCATTATAGGGACCATGATATCATTTATGTGAAAAATACAAAGTTAAAGTTAGAGGCAGCTTTTTTTGTCAGGCCAAAGTCACATCACATTCTTTGGTTCAAGCAAAGGAAAAGTTCAACTCAGCTTTCCCTGGCTCTACCTTCTCGTTCTGATTCCCTGTTCTCTGTATTGCTTGCTTCTCTTGGGTCTTTTAAAGTATTTTGTCCTGCAAGCATTAGAGCCACTTGCCAGGAACTTTTGATGGACTACTTTTGGAACTGCACAGGAGTGGTGCATCCTGCCTAGAAAAGGAAAGTGGGAGGTCCTGAGGGATGACAAGGCCACAGGGCGTGTCCCCTGGGAAGCAGGGGGATCTCAGGGGTGCTGAGACACAGGATATATAGCTGCTTAGGTCTCTGAGGAACACCAGAGAGGTAAGTAGGTGTGTGTGTGTGTGTGTGTGTGTGTGTGTGTGTGTGTGTGTGTGTGTGTTTGCGCGCGCGCACACATAAGGCAGAAACAGTTTCAGGCCCAAACATTCTTCCCCCAAAAGCTTCCTGGTGCAGTTTGACTGCTCCGTGACTAAAGCATCCTCAGGGGACAGCTCCAGGTGAGTAGGAGTGCTAGGCATGAAGAGTGGTCAGTTTTCTGGGCCTTGAACCCAATAGAGAGAGAGATAGGATCAAGTTCAAGAGTAGCCAGAATAGGGAAAGAATAAGAAACTATGCAGTGTAAGAAGAGTCGACATCATCCCAGAAAAGAGAAGGTCCCACGTTGTCTCTTACCTCACAAGTGCTGTCCTACTGCCAGGGAATGGGTCCCAGGGGCAGCGTCAGGACAGTGGAGGAGGTCTCTGGAGCACAGCTTTCAGCTTAGGAGGAGGAAGGACCTCACGGTGAAGTTGTGCCTGCATAGATGAAATGGGCTTCCTTGTCAGGTAGAGAGCATCCCATAACCAGAGGTATGCAGAGCAAAGTTGTAGGAGCCTGTGCTGGATTCTAGGAAGAATAGTGCTACCTCAGAAGAACGCATACAGCATATATTGAATCTTGCTATGTTTATTTGTGTGTATTTGCCACCAACGGATGTGTGTGGGATGAATTGAGAAGCATTGTGTCATCGCCGTAGCTGTGTGGAGGAGAGGCACTGGCAAGGCAGGAAAGAATGGATCAAGAAAGATGAGCCCACTGTAGGGGATGCTGTGACACTCTCCCGTGGCCTATGGCCACCCAGGGATTCCCACATGCCTCCCGTGGTGACAGCAGCAGCAATTACAACATCCTTTTTTGGAACAGTCTCTGCAACGCTGCACTTTTGTGGCTCCCAATATGCTTGGTTCCCTGAATGACAACAGGAAAATGAAATGTCTGCATTGTTCTTTCCCGTGTTCCTGCGGGGTGTGCGTGTGTCCTGGCTTTGTAGTCTTTTGTCTTCTGGTGCTCTTGCTTGAATAGGCAGAACACCTCACACAGGTGACACTGGCACGTAGAAGAGAATCTGAGGCTTGATGAGCACATGGCAGCCTAGGGCCTGAATCCTGTCCAGATGCAAGGCCGGGGGCCCATTGTACCAGCCCTGCAGGGTGCCAGGCTGTCTCAGCCAAGGAAGAGCAAAATCTAAGCTGGGAGAAGAGCAGGAACTAGGAGAAGGATGTAGAGTTTCTCCCAGACCGCTTCCTTGCTCCTTGGAGAACTGGCCAGGGTCCCAGGGAGGACCACACACAATGGAAAGGACCTGGGCTTGAAGTCAGGCATCATAGCTCTGGCGCCAGCTGCTCAGACTTTGTGATGTGCAGCCTGTTCCCGAGCTCTGAGTTCTATGCACAGTGGGACCAGGGCTGACGGCGCTACTAAAAATCTAGTCAGGCAGAGCTAATGAAACGGAAAACCATGAAGGCTAGGCACATGCCGAGCAGTAGTGGAGTAGAGGAGCTCAGTGCGGGACTCCCCTGGCGCAGCAACCTGATAGAAAACCTCTTCACACCCCAGTTCTGCCACCTCCCTGTTTGTACCAACCTGGACTCAGACTTAACAGCAAGGAGGCTCCATGAACAACCAGCAAAGATGTGCGTGTGCTGAGTCATGAGCAGCCCCTGGGAGGAGGTTATGAGGGCTGGCATCTGCGTGGATGGCGGAGGCTGAGCAGGAGCAGCCCAACCTCCTCAAGGTCAACAGCTGGCAGGACAGATGTGGCCTGGACGAGGGCTACTAGGAGCTCCACTCACTCCTGGGGCCCCAGATGTCCCTAAGGCCTGAGGACAACTGTCCCCATGCAGAGACTGCTGACCTGAGACTTTGTGCAGACAGGAGCTGGGTGGTAGGGCTCCTCTGTGTGCAGGCCTAGGCCAGCCTGGCAAGATTGGGGGAAGAGGAGCTGCCCTTTGCCAGCTCAAGCAGGACTTTCCCTCCTTCCTCATGCCGCAGCACACACACAGAAAACATATCCACACAAGACCAGTGACCCAGTCATGCCCACATAGAAGACAGCGCCATCTGGGGACACTTGGAACTTCATACTGCACAGTACACTGTTGGGAGGATCTAGGTATGTGTTAGAGCAAAGGCTTGAGGAGTTGGCCCCTGGCATCAGTGCTCAGCCTGTCCCTCACTGGGCTGCACCGTGCAGGAGGAGCACCCAGCAGAGGGCTGCCCGTGAGCAGGAAGCAGTGGGCGGGGGATTAGAGGATGCTGAAGGGAGTGGGCTGGACCAGAAAGACAGGAGCGACTGTGAGGGCCAGAGAGGCCAGGCTTTGACCCGTCAGAGGGAGCAGTGCTTGACACGAAGTAGCAGAGCGGGCTGGGGAGTGCTGGGCAGCGCACAATGAAGCAGGAATCCAGATTGCTGTTTCAGGAAGGCCAACAACTGGGAAGAGGTGGGGCAAGGGGCTGAAGAGCCATCAACAGCAGAGGAGACAGCAACCAGCCCTGGCTGTGGCACTGGCGGAAGCAGGGGCTCAGTGCAGACACAGAAGGTGGCTACAGGGGCAGATAAGTGCTGGTGGTTTTTCTTCCCCTCGTCATTTTCCAGCCAGTGCTAGGTACAAGCCAAATGACAGTCCCCTTGTTATACTTCTGATTTGTGTTGTCTCAGGCCTGCACTGGACTACGTCAGTCTCTGAAGGACTGTTTCTCTCTGACCTCTGTTGCCTTTCTGTTGCCATCCTGCCATCTCTGACTATCATGCTCTCCTGCTGCACCAGCCCCACCTGCCCCAAACACTCCGTGGTCTGTGGGTTGAACTTGGCCTTGCTCTGCCGGAGCAGAGTGTGGCTGCGCTGACAGGCAGTCTCACCCTCCTGCTTATGTCCGCAAGCCTGGCTGTGGCATAGCGGAGGTATCTGCTTCCCACCTGCTTGCACCACCTTGTCATCATCAAATGCTGGCTCTTGATAGGGCTTTTGTGGAGAAGGGACTTGCTCTCCAAGGTCAGCGAGCAGACCTCCACTCAATAGCTGCTTCAGCAAAAACCACACAACCACGCAGACAGTTAGAAATGTCAGTGTCACCTAGGGGCCTCCCAGGAAGGCTTAGGGACCTCCTGAGCCTGCTGGAGATTTTTGCCCTGTCCAACAGACTCCTGATCCAGCTTCTGCTTCGCAGAGCACCAGTGGTCCCTGCATCCTCCTCAGAATGAACTCCCCAAAGGGCTGGAAGACCAGGCACCATCCTCAAGGTCCTTCAGGGATTTCTCATCAGCCCCAGGCTGCAGCGTGTCCTCAGTGCACTGGACAGCCAGGTGGCCCATCCTGAACCACTCAGCCTCTCCCCTGCTTTCCGGCCACCAAAAGAGAGAATAGTTGCAATGCATGCTTGGAATATTCCTTACAAATAGAAGCTGTTGTGAGGGCTCCCTGGACTCTGGAATGAGGGTGGTGACTCCCATCCCTGCAGAAGCCATGCAGGCAACTTTCTGGACACAGAGGCCAGACATGGGCAGCAGCAGACACTGTACAGGGCTGGGCACTAAAGGTCTCACCTTCCGAAGGAAGCTGGAAATCTGGGGTTCTCCATGAAGTCACCTGTGTTTGAATGCTGATGAGGAAACTGAAGAATGTTTAAGGCTGCATAGGTCAGGTAACACGTCCATAACCACACACTGCGCAAGGTGCTAGCTTGTCTCCTCACAGTGTGAGAAAGACCCTGCCCCGCGCTGAGAGCCGAAACTGCCTCTGTGGGCATCACTGTCCACCCTCTTTTCCCTGGTCCCTGGGCTGTCATCACATCGGAGAGGTGAGGGTTTGGGTGCTGGTCTCTCTTGACCTAGCATTCCCTCTGAGAAGTGCCTAGTGCACCAGCTTCATGGTAGGCATTGAGGACCTGCAAAGGCAGTGGTGCCACAAGGCATTTGCAGCATGCCCATGACAGCCAGCAGGACTTGGGGCCCTGCCGCTGTACCCGTGAACTTTTCTGCTGCAAGGCCTGCCACAGAGGTCCCAACTGATGAGGAGGCCCGGGGTGCCTATGCCGTGCGGAAGGCTCACCTCCCCAGAGCACAAGGGATAAACCAGTCGAGCTGCCCCCCCCCCATGCTGTGGGAAAGCAGTCTGGCCTGGATTTCGTCTCTGGCTTGTTCTGTCAGTTTAAGCTATCTCTTGGCCTGACTCTGCCTCAATTTCCTCTCTTGAGACATGAATGTAAGATTCCTGACCCTTCACATCCCCACACTAAGGTCACAGGAGATGACACCAGATAGCAGCACGTAGAGGCCGAGCGCTGCACTCAGCAGCCTGGAGCCTCCCCAGCTGCGACCTGACACAGCCAAGGACATCCAGGCAGCTGCCAAGGCCAGACTCAGGATGCCTCCCAGAGCAGGGCCTGGCAGGCACTCCCGCTGCTCAGAGTCCCCACCACTCCCTGCCAGTGCCCTCGAGGCCGCCGCCTCCCACACTGCTCCCTGAAGGTGGCCAGATGGGCCAGCTCTGCCTTTGTGCTGCTTCCTCAGCACTTGGGGCCTGACACGGGCCCAGGGCACTGCACTGCCCGCTGCTCTGAGCCTGGGGCCTGCTTCTCCACGTGTAAAAAGGTGGAAGTGGCTCAGTGCATAAGCCCCTTCCAGGTACATAGAAATCAGGAGCCACGGGAGGGGACTGGGGCCACCACAGTGACCAGAGGACATCTGTGGTGTTTGGTGCCCAGAGTCAGGGACTCTGTCCCCGTACGGCATGCACACTCACACAGTGAGAACCACTCTGTGCCTCCACGGGGAGGCCGCTAAGGACCCTCGCTGGGAACCCTGGGGGGGGGGGGTGGCTCTCGCATGTCCTTCCAAGGGAAAAATCACCCAAACTTGTAACCAGATGTTCAAAAAGAAATTCTTACCTTGAAATGACAGCTTCTGGCTTTGCTGCCTTAGCGATGTGGGGCTGCTGCTTCAAGATAAGCAGCCCGGCCCCTGCGGGATCTGGAAGGTGCTTCCGGCTCTGGCTCTCCACATCTCCCTGCATCCGGAGATAATAGTGATGGCTGACATATCCGGCGCGGGCTTCCGCCTCCACAGTCGTAAACACCCCGGCTGCCCCTTGATCACCTGCCAGCCATGGGAGGTGGCAGGTGAGAAGATCACAGCACAGAGAGGTTCTGATATGTGTCAGAGTCACACAGCTGGCAAAGGATGGGCACCTGTCCTTTCACTTTTTGTCAGGGCTTCCCTGGTGGGCTCCTCCATTTCCCCTGAAAGAGACAGTACTGACTCACCTGGTTCCCAGAGAAAGAGCGGGGTCAAGGCCTGAAACAGCCCAGAAAGGTCAAATACACACACACACACAAACACACACACACACACTCCCAGGAGGGAAAAACCCTACCATTTTTATACATTTTTAAAATTGACTTTATAATGTATTAAAAAGGAAAGCAGCAAATGACCAGGGAGTTCCTTCTGTGTGGCCGTCCTGGGAGCTGGTCAGGAAGTGAAGACCCTTCTTCAGAGGAGCCATGGCCAGGCCCAGGGACCTGAGCCTCCCTCAGGTGCAGCCAAGGAGAGGTTGGTGGGCCACCCCATGATATAGTGAGGTCCATGGAGTCCCCCTGGGGCTGCATGCCTCCAGCCCCACTGCCCGGCCAGCCCCACAGAGGCCACACAGAAGCACAGGGTGCCACGATCCAGCCCAGAGGCAGGACACACAGCACAGCTCCATCACAGCCACCCTGTGTTTAGCCAGGACTCTCCCATGCCGGGGGACAAAGGGAATCCTCATTGTTGGCCAAAGACCTTCTGATCTGAAGACCAGATGTCACCCCACTGTCTAACACCTCCGTACTGAGACTGAACCCTGGCCTTTGCACTGAGCTCCACCTCCAGCCTGTTGTCATTGCTGAGACAGAGTCTTGCTATGTTGCTAAATTGCTCCTGCTGTGCTTAAACCCATAATCCTCCTGCCTCAGCTTCCCAGACTGCTGGGATTATAGGCATTTGCTACCATGGACAGTGCTTAATATCTTTTAAAGGCCGAGCCACCCAAAAGGTGGTCCCTGGGCCAGCAGCATTGTATCTCTGCTTAAAAATGAGAGCCACAGTCCTATGGTTGCATTCCCCAGGCTCCTATCTGTATCCATGTCATCTAGTAAGATGGATGCCCCGACTGCCCCTAAATTACGACATCTCAGCCATACCTGGCTCCTTTTGGTTTCTAAAATGCACCAAAGCCTTTGCCATTTCAGTCTTTCCCATACCAGGAAGATCATTGAGCCCTCCCAGACAGGCTTATCAGTCCTTCTCGAAGGATCGTGGTACTCCCGGGAATACTTGTCCCCTCTGGTTTTCATAGCTATTCTGTGCGGTTCATCAAATATCAGTGTACCAGAATCTAGCTCCAAGGAGGCAGGCTTCACACAAGGCTTCTACACCCAGTGTCCAGGATCCAACATGTGAATGCACATGAGAAATAGACAAGTTAATTTCGAATGAAAAAATTTAGAACAAATAGAGTTCTCTCGAGGACCCTAGGATCCTAGCTCATATTAACCACACAGTAAATTAACCTCTGAGTTCACTTCGCCAATAGGAAATGGAGGTCTGAGGAAGGGTTTGGCCAAGATCAGCCAGCAAGTCCATAGCAGGACCAAAGTCTTTAACCTTCCCGGCCTCCGCACCTCCACCCCCGCTAGTCTTCGGTGCAGCCTGACAATGGAAGGCATTTGCAGGGGCCACTGACCTACATTTGAGCACTGTGTCCTGCAGAGGGACTCGCAGGCCAGCTGCTTCCCTCCCACAGCACAGACGAGCAAGGCTTTCCCAGGCAGTTTTTGTGCGCCTCCCGCAGCGCAGCCTGACCAGGAGCCAGGTGTGAGCACTTCTGCCCTCTGGCCTTGACAGACAGGCGCTGCCTCTGCAGGGCCAACATCTGCCAGCCAGGGAAGAGCTTCTCTCAGCTTGAGTTCAGCCTCCCAGAGCCTTGGGCCTTCCAGAGAGGCAGCTCAGGATGCTTCATGATGCAGTTTCTCTTCCCTGAAGCACCAGCACCGCAATGTGCAGAGCAGCTCATACCCACAGGCCCCTGTGGTCTAAGCTCAGACTGAGGCCCAGCTGACTGGGGAGGCTGACAGCAAGGGACAGAGTGGCACTACAAGGGCATGAGATAGGCCCAGGCTTAATCTCACCCCTGAGATTAACTGCCTGGAGATCCTGGGCAAGTTATATAACCTCTCTGCACCTCAGTTTCCTTATCTGTAAAACCATGCCTTTGAGAAGTACTTGAGAGGGGCACTGCTTCCAGTGGTTGGATTAGTGGGGGACTCCCACAAGATCATGTGGGCGGAGTTTGCCCCCTGGCAAACAGCACCTCGGTGCTTGTAGCCAGGCAAACTTCACATCCTGCAGCTGTTGCTGGCTGAGGCCACCCCGCTCTCCTTCTGAGCCCATGTCTCATGGAAACTGTTCTGGTCTTACTAAAATGGGAGATGTTGGGTGTCCCGGAGCCCATGACAGTCGCTGAAAAATGGTAGTGCTGAAGAGGTGTGCAGTAAATGACTGAATGAGTGACTGTTGAGGTAGAAAAACAAGAGAAAAGGCCTGTTGAGTCTTTGTCCTGGCCAAGAAAAGCATTCTTGAGATTGTGGAAATGCAGTCATTTCCACTGGACCGAGAAATGGGCCTGAAACCCAGGCTCAAGCTCTGACGCAAGGCGCCAGAATGGCATCTCCAAGGGATTGTGCTCTGTGCACGCTGGCCCTGTGCAGTGCCCAAGCTCATACTAGAGCAGCCCCGTTCATTGCTAGTTGTGGCCTGGGCTTCCCAGTGGAGTGGGGCAGCCACGGTGCTTGGAAATCTTCGAATGCCTTCCAGAGTAGTACCGAAGGCCACCACTGCCACCACCGCCTCACCATTTCCAGCCCTGGCCAAAGCAGTTGCGTCCCCAGCGTGGCGCCTCCAGTGGTTCTTTGGCGCCCTCTTGCGGTGAATTGGTGCACGACAATGACGCCACTTAAGCGCTCTGGCCCTCAGATACCTACCTCCTTCCCCAGCGGAGTGACTGCCAGATCATAGCGAACCTCAATCGCAGGCAAGTTCCGCGGGACTCAGACAAGAGGCGTAGTCTCCTCCGTTTGCTTTGGGATTCAGTACAAGGGTCACTGGGCTGTTTTCACCGACCCCTTCCCTCCCGCAGCCTCACAAGGACGGGGACTTCACTCCTGAATGACCCCTAACCCTTGCCTTGGTGACCCAAGTCCTCAGCACGAAGATGGGGCTGCGGGCAGACAGTACGAATGACCAGAAGTTTGGGGGTTTATTTCCGCCGAGAGAGGTGCTGAGAGCAACGCTGCCATCCCCAAAAAGCACTGACTCTGGGAACTGCCAGGGGTCCCTCGCCTCTGCTGCCCCCGCTCTGCAGCCCAGCTGGGGAGGGGAGCTAAAAGGCCAAGCGGAAGAATTGGGGCTCAGGATTCAATGAAGATGGGACATGGAAAGAGCAAAAGAAAACAGGGTAGGAAAGCTGGCCACAGAGGGAAGGACAGAGCTCTCGGCAGTGCTACAAAAACTGCCCCACGGCATAAGTCACATTCTGAGGCCGAGGAGGCCTGGAGCAGGGCGGGCAGATTGCTGATACCTGAAAGCGGAGCTCAGTTCCAGGCCCACAGGTAGCGGTGGACTTTGCAAGCTGCAGGACTGGGGTCCTGTAGAGGAGGAGAGCATGGCGCTGTGTCACTTCTCCCAGATCATCTCTCCTAACTCAGGGGTTTGGGGGTTTCTGGGGGAGCCTCAGAGGGAGGACACACAGCCGTGAGTAGAGCCCAGGAAGTCTGGATTCAGTTAAAGAAGTTGCAGTATTTCCCCGACAGCTGGACCAAGGGGCTCCCTGTCACTGGTGTATAAAAACCATACAATTACGTCCGGTTCCTATGAATAGAGTTTTCATTTCAAACAATGGTGGATGACGGCACCGGTGCCGTCTCCACAGAGGATCTGAGTCTGCCATAAATTAGTGCTTTTCCCTGTAGAACAACACATTAAAATCATCATTAATGGGTTTGCTGGCCATGTGTGGCCGAGTGGGCCCGTGCTGCAGCATCCTGATGTCTGTGTGGTTGTTGAGTGTCAGGGAAAGAGATTCTGACACTTGAGTTGCTGTTGACCCTAAGACCAAGTCTATTATATTCCGTAATTAAACTATGAATGGATGTCAGGACACACCTGTTTCCTTCGTTTCCCTTAGCAAAATGCAGCCCCGCTCCTGGGAAGGGTTTGGGTAGCAGTGGAGAGGATAGCTCTAGCCAGATGTTGCTTTCTAGAGCTCAGTTTTCACTGTGTGCGCCCCCGAGTGTGAAGGCCTCCGACAACTCCCCCATTCCCCGGTGCTCTAGCCCAAGTGTGCACTCAATGCCTTCAGACCAGAGTGATCAAACTAAGGGTTTCCATGACTTGGGAGAGCTACAAAGAACTCAAACTGGAGAGAGAATGCAGCTGGATGTTCTGGTCACAGTGGCCTGAGCCCATGGGCCACACCCCTCCCACTGTCCCTGCTTCTTTTTTCCGTGCCCACAAAACCCCAGGAATTGCTGCCTCAAAGGCAGAGCCTAGAAAGCAGGGCCAAGATACAGGGTGTCTAGCCCTGAGCCAGGTACGGCTGACCTTCTGCACCTGTGGACCTGACCAAAGTCCCCTTCTTGCCAGTGACTGACTCTGGGGTGTCCACACCTTAGTCTCAGGTCTCAACAGAGTAACCCCAGCAGAGCACAACATCCTACATACAGCTCTTTGACGATGCGCCCTCGATGGGACCCATTCTAAAAACAAACAGATTTGCAAGGAAGTTTCCAACTTTACTTAGTAAGTTTGTCATTGATAGTATATCTGTGTATCAATTCTGAAAGTGTCATGCTGGACTGAGAAGATAAGCAAATATTTTGATGTTGTTGAGAGCCAAAGATCTCACTGTGGCAGAAGAGAGGTGCAAATATGGGATGAAAGAAGGCAAACAATACATGTGGTGTGATTTTAATGAGAGAGAGAGAGAGAACCTAGACACAGGTGACAGATAAATGACAGGCAATTAGGTAGAAAACTACATAGATGAAAAGGGTTTAGAAGTAACAACACCTTAGAAGCTAGGTACATCCAGTCCCGAGACCTTGGTTTCTAAAAGCACCATTATCCACCAAAAAGAACCAAGACTCCTCAGAGAAATGACTAATTCCAATGCTGGGGAATGGAAAATGCAAAGAGAGTGTGAAACATTTGGTGCCAAGAAGTAAGAAAGTACTCCAAACATTATAGGAACATGTGGAAGGAAATAAGGAAGTAATGTGGAAAAGTTTTCCACTGTTCAAATTTGGGAAAATCTGAGCATCAAGAATAATGATAGCAGTGGGCTCTATGACGCTGAATTAAAAAGGAGCCCGTGAGCCCAAAAGTCAGTGGGAGGAAAAGGAAGCACTTGTTTGCAGTACAAAGCTAGGAACTCAAATGGAACGACAGAGCTAACCAATCCCCATTTTGCAGCTTCCAAAGTAATGTGACTCAAGTAGGAATCATCAAAGGATAGCAAAGCCCCTGAGTTACAGGATCCACATACAGACCCCAATGGGCTCCCGCAGATTATTTATTAACTACCACTCAAAAATGGTGCCTTCCAAGCAGGGAGTCCACCTCAATCAAGGCATTACATTTAATATCACCGTGATGGGGACAGAGTGCCATCAAGTGGCCCTGATAGGAAGCAGCGAAGGGACAAGGACGTTACTTATGTCAGGTTTCTGCCAAGAATGTTAACTGAATCTAATCATGACAATTCAGATCACCCCAAATTGACAAGCAATTCTACCAAATAACTGATTGAGATTCTTTGGGAATTTCAATGACACGAAAGACCAAAGTACCGGAAGGAATAGTTAGAGACTAAAGGAGATCAGAGGGACACACGAGTAAATGCAGTGCACGGCGCTGGAATGAATCCTGGTTTGGAAAAATCACATATCTCTTAAAGGATATTGTTGGGCCAATTGCTAAAATTTGAAAATGGCCAATATATCAGATAGTACTGTATACTGTTATCGGTGTTAAAATTCTGTGGTTTGGTAAGTATATGTGAATATACAAGAAAATCTCATTCTTAAGAAATACATGCTAAAATATTTCAAGAGTCAAGGATTAGAATATCTGCAACTCACTCTCAAATGATATGGAAAAAATAAATGTGCAGAAGATACTGTTTCATTCTCTGGGATATTTTCTGCTCTTGCCACCATTTGACTGGTTCTTTCCAAGTTTCCCAGTTAAATTCCTGAGAGGGAGAGAATATGTTTGGCTAGAAACCTCTGCATCATCCCTCACTGGGCAGAGCATTTTGTACTAGGAAACACTGCACATCTTTTAAAAGCCTCGGGATTGGCTTCCTGGAGTCAGGTGCCTACCTCTTCTCCAACCAGCTCAGGCCCAGCATGGATCATGTGGTACATGACATATCTGCCACCACCACTTCCACAGTAGAGGTGGTGGACAAGGACTCCTTACAGGAGCTTCATAGGCCAGACCCTTGACTGTGCCAATATAGCCTCTGTCTTCAGCTGCCCAAGTTAATCAAGGAGATACCCTAACTTTTTGCCTATGTCTCTCCTTTAGTCTTTCAAAAAACCTCACAGATGTGTGCCCTGCACTGGGTCCTGTGCTAGGTTCTAGGGCACAAAGCTGATGCTCAGGAGCTCTGGCTCTAATTCGATAGGCATGAAAAACCCAGAACTGGACCGCAGGGTTGAACTGCTACCAAGGAACAGAAGGCAACAGATGCTAAGGGGGCCCACGCCCCACACCATGGGAACACAAGGTAGAAGTGAAAAGTCTTGCTATGACTCGTGGGAGGGCAAGGCCCGTGCTGCATGGTGCCCAACCCGTCCCTGGGGTTTCTGTTTTCTCTCTGCACAGCCGGACCCAGCAGGCCGGGATATCTCCATCCGCCCGCTCCTGGAGCACTGTGAGAACACCCATATGACCATCTGGCTTGGCATCGTCTACGCCTACAAGGGGCTCCTCATGGTGGGTGCATGGCAGGAGGCAGAGATGGGTGGGGTCAGCTTCCTAGTGGGCCTCTTTTCCAAGAGGCTTCCATCGACATAAAAATAAACACCGTGCCCATGACTAAGCACTTCCTCTCTGCCAGGCAGTTTCTTTCATGTGTCTTTTCAGATCCTATAGCAACCCCATGCGGCACATGCGTAAAATTGCCACATTTCCCTGGTGAGGATTCTGAAGGTGGGTGTCTGGCCCAAGCTCATACCACTAGTAAGTGGCAAAGGCAAGACTGTAATAGAAAGTAATCCTGCAACCTCACATCTGCCATGCCCTGCTCCCAGGAACAGCAGCCTGTTGACATCCAACAGATACGCCCATCCCACATTTTATTGGATCGTCTCTCAATCCATGGGAAGTGAATAGAATACCATCCATTTGATGGACAAGAAAATAAGAGTCAGAGAAGTTAAATAATTTGCCAAAGCCTAGCTAGTAACCTAAACCTCAACCCAGCTCTCTTTCCTCTGGAGTCATCTGTTAAAATCAAAGGCTACATACCAAGCCCACACCACACAGGAAGGACTTGGAAGGCCAGTCCTCCCCAGCCTTGGTCCAGCTGGCACTTGCAGTCTTCTCTCCCCCCGTCAGTGTAAACCATGCCCACGAGAGGGAAATGACAAGGCCTCTCCGAAAGTTAACGCAACTGGAAGGTCTTTTGCTGCCTGAGTGCATTCTTTCCTACTGCTGCTTCTCAAAACTATGAGTGATGACCCCACGTCCTCCAAGGGGCCATACCAAAGGACACATGTCAGGATACCCAAGACAAAGACCTTCCCTCACTTCTCTCCAGCTGAGACTTCTTGTAGTTTCCAAAGAGGTCTTTTGTGCCTCCCATGGAAGCAACAGGACCGTTAAAACTGCAGTATACTTTGGCCAGGGATTTAGTTCAGTGGTTCCGGCGCCTATCTTACAAGCACAAGGGCCCGGGTTCGATCCTCAGTTCAGCACATACAATACTGGGTGTAGAGACTCACACCCAGCAGCAATCAGTACCACACACCACAGTGCCGGGCGTGGTGGCTCATGCCTGTAATCCCAGCACTCGGGAGGCAGAGGCAGGAGGATTGCTGTGATGTGAGTTGGAGGCTGAACTCAGGGCCAGCCTGAACCACACAGCGAGACCCTGTCTCAAAAAAAACTGTAGTATACACCCCTCAGGGTTGTAGTGACCTACTGGTGTCCAAAGAAGGTGCCTAGAGGAGAGCCAGGAGGTGGGCAAAAGGTACCAGATTCAGACAAGGAAACACCCAGAAGAGCTGTCGGGGATGGCTAGTCCAGACCCAACAGGACAGCCATGGTTTTGCCTCAAAGCAGCCTTCAACTCCTTGTAAAGGACTAAAGATGAGATGCGTGTCACAAGCAGCCTGCTGAGTTGGTGACTGGAGCTTCATCCAGCCCTCGCTGAATAAACAGAATGAAATTAGACTCCCTCCACAATCCTTTCAGCCTCCATGTTCCATGATTCTGAGGCTGTGAAATTAGATTAGGGTGAATCATTGACGTCTTTAAACTAGATTTATCTGCCATGTTTTCATCATTCATTATCTTCTCTCACCTACTCCAGAAGTTGGGATGAGCACATCTCCTCCGGGGAGTGCCTTCCACCGCATCCCATCAATAAAGGCTATGTTTGACAGTACACATGCTTTACCCTTTCCAGTGTACACGAGGAATGGTCCAAGCCTTCCAGGACCTCAGAGTTTATGGCTAAAATCCCATCCATGCCCCTGGTCCTACCCCTTCTAATCTGGAAGCCCAGAGCACAGGCACTCCTCCTGGAGTCCCAGCCTCAGCCCACGGAGCATCCCCCAGCCACAAGCTGCTTCCACAGCTCTAGCAAAGGAAGCTCACCACTCCCAAGGCAACCTGTGCCATGTGCAGTTGGCATATTATTTTCTTCTGGCCACTATAACAAAGTATCACTGCAGATGAGCATAAAAAACTCATAAATTTATTCTTTCACAGTTCTGGGTGCCAGGAGGCCAAAATCAAGATAAAGTTGTTTTCCTTCTAAAAGTTTTAGGATAAATCCTTCCAGCAGCTTTCAGTGAAGATGGCTGCAGAATCTCTTGACTTGTTACCACATGACTGCATTCTCCCGATACTTCTTTCCAGGTCCTTGCCATGAGATTTAGGAACCACCTTCACAATCCAGGGTGATTTCATGTCAAAATCCTTAAATGGTCTGGCAATGACACCTTTTCCCAGTAAGGCCACATTCAGTTTCCAGGGATCAGAATGTGGATGTATCTGTTAGGGCCACCATTCTACCCACTGCGGATGGGTTACCTCATTAGAGGTATGTTTCTCCTTATCATCAAGCAAAACATACTTCAGTGTAACTCATGCCCACAGATCCCCTCAAAGGTCTAAGAGCACCTTCCTCTGTTTCGTCCTGTCACTGTGGCACTTTTCACATATTTGCAGCCAATTCTCAGCTCCCAGGTGTGCCCATGTTTTGTGACTGGTGGAGATTCACACAGGTTGGGTGGCTCACTGGCCCAGGAGGATACATTAACTTCCTCACAGAAGGTTGGCGTCTCAGGCTTGATATAAGTCCCTTCTTCTCTGGGCCAGTGTCCCCTAGAGAATGAAAGGAAGTTGTCACAATTGTATAGGATTTTTCTACGATACCTTCCCACTCTCACCACTGGTGAGTCTGTACATGAACCAGTTGTAGAAGTGAAGGACAACCAGACATCTTCCCACCTCAGTCTCCCAACTCAGGACTATGAGTGGAGACAGATGGCGCATCTATAAGACTTGGCTGACAACAAAGCCCCCAGCCTGCCTCCCCTACCCCCTACTGTGGAGCAGCCTCCATGCAGCAGCTTTTTGGAGCGGGGAGCATGTGCCACTACTTGGTAATGATGATCTCCCCTTTCTGTTCACCATTTCAGTTGTTCGGTTGTTTCTTAGCTTGGGAGACCCGTAACGTCAGCATCCCCGCACTCAATGACAGCAAGTACATTGGGATGAGCGTCTACAATGTGGGGATCATGTGCATCATTGGGGCCGCCGTCTCCTTCCTGACTCGGGACCAGCCTAATGTGCAGTTCTGTATCGTGGCCCTGGTCATCATCTTCTGCAGCACCATCACTCTCTGCCTGGTGTTTGTGCCAAAGGTATCAGCCCTTTGGTCTCTGATTCCATTGCAAGGGTGCTGTTAGCATTTTCTTTCTGAAAATTTGATTCATTCTTGTCTTAGGATGATAACTACATTATTCTATTTTCAGTTACTCTAATAAAATAACTGGGGCTGGATAACTTTATCAAGAAAGGAGGCTGATTTAGAATACAATTCTAGAGGTTCAAGGGTGTGGTCCCAGCATTGACTAAGCTCCAGTAAGGACCTCACAGCAGATGGTATTACAACAGTAGGAGTGCATGCAGGAGGAAGAGGTCAGATTATGAGACAAACATCAAAGAGCAAGTCAGGGCACGGCTCATTCTTGTAACAGTCCGCTCTCCCAATATGGTTCCATGAGAGGTGAATTAGTCTTTTCCAAGGATAAGTTCCCAGTAACCTAAAGACCTCTCACTGGGCCTGCCCCTTCAAGTTCCACCATCTCACCACCACCATCCTGAAAACACATAACCAGACCAGTGATGATCCACATTTTAGAAAGTTTAAAAGCTGCAGAGAAGAGTTAGATTTTTTCAAACCTCACAATCCCATCACCCCTAAATTAACAAAAACTGTTAATATGGCTTGGATGTTTTTCACGGTTAATAATTTTTCGTTAGGCTTTTTGGCAGGGCTTTTGGCAGGCTTTTGGGGGCTTTTTGCATATGTTTCCTGCCAGTCTTCCTGTATTTTAAATGCTAGGAGGTAATGCTTTTTAAGGTATGGCTATAACTGTAGTATATATTGTTTTGTAATTTCCCTCTTTCATCTCATTTTTTGTCTTCTGTGCTGTTGCACATTCATAACTATCACTGAAGAGGAATTCACAGCTTACATGTCCACTTGACCTTATTTGGTGAACATTACAGTTGTTTGCAGATTGTTTTTTAATATAAGTGAATTTTTTTCCTACATAACACATTTTCCTTGCTTTCTAATTATTCCCTCAAGATAAAACCATAGAAGTAGTATTATTAGGTCAAAAGGAATAACCATTTTTAATATCCACTTAAATTTTTCCTTCATCAGAAAGACTGACCTTCAGGACCAGCTGAAGGGCAAACATCATCCTAATATCCACAAGTGAACTAGAGGCCATGGTTTTTAGGACTTCCTGCAGTGAGGGTTTGTGTAGAGACCCCCTCGGTGGGTCTCAAGGGTAAAGGTAGAGGTGGGTGAGTTATTTATCCAACTGAGAGGCATCTGCTACAGAAAAGGAGAGCAAGAGAGATCACCAGGCTCCTTCGGGGAAGTAGACTGTCCATGGCCATCCATCCCTGAGGGCCCCAGCAGGCCAAGTCTTTCCCAAAGGCTGACTTCAGAACCTCGGCCATATACACCCTTTCTCTTCCAGCTATTCACAGCTTCCCAAGCCCCCGGCCAGTGCCACAATTTTCCTGCCTGCGCTCTAACACACTCTGTTCTGTAAATGATGTCAGACAGTTCCCTCATTCCAGCGCTGACTCTCACTGTGCTGTGTTGTACTCAGTAGCCCCTTGTTGCCCTTCCGCCTCATGACTGAGCTTCTGATGTTGGGCTTGCTCTGGGGACCCCAAGGCTGGCCTTGAGGCAGTGGCCAGCCCCTAGAGAACCCTAACACTGTCCCAACTGCCCTTCCTCCTCATGCCCTGAGCCCCAGGCCTCTCTGCATTTGCACCTCCATATGTTTGCCCTGAGGTCTCCCCTACCCATCCAGATCTTCCATGGAGCCCAGCCAGGCCACGACACCCAGAGGCTTCTCTGCCCTTCCGGTCCAGGGAAGATCACATCCTCCTTCATCTCCACCGTACACCTCTGCACTATGAGGTCCTGGTGGACAGAGGCCGTGGCCTGCATAGCTCGCTCTTTGCAGCACTCAGAGCCTGCCACAGACCAGAAATGATTCTAGAATAAATAGCTACAGAAGTGTCAAGTAGCAACTTTCTATCTTGTATTTTAAAATGCCTTTTGCACATAGCTAAACCACGCCCAGGCTCTGATGCACAGAAATTATAAGATAATACATGTTGTGGGGCTGTTGGCTGCTTTAAAAAAAAAAAAACAACTGTCTTTGCCAATGAGGGAGCTAGTTGTCATCCTGTCAACAAAACTTATCATGGATCCTAAGGGAGGCTTTCACTTTCCTCTACTACATGTCCGCAAGGCTGTCCCCTCTGGGACGTTTTCCACAGGGGGCAAGTTCCGAAGCAGAATAAGGCAGTGCTAGAGCTTGGCCTGGACAGTCTCCACTTAGTGATCGAGGATGCAGATGGAGTCAGGGTCAGTCACTAGTCTGCCGGCCAGGAGAGACAAAGGCTTAGCAAAAAAAAAGGGCCTGCCCGAGCTCACACTCGAGCCCACAGCTGAGCCCGGCAGGGGCGCAGGGTTCTGACTCCTCAGCCTGCATCCTTCTGGGGACCCTGTTGGCGCCAGTGCAGGACCTGCTAGCAGGAGGCAGGGAGATGGGCTGCAGGGCTCTAGCTCAAGCCCACCTCTGTCCCTTCAGCTCATCACTTTGAGAACAAACCCAGATGCAGCAACACAGAACAAGAGACTCCAGATCACTCGTAATCAGAAGAAAGAAGACTCAAAAACATCCACTTCCGTCACCAGCGTGAATCAGGCAAGCACATCCCGCCTGGAGGGTCTGCAGTCAGAAAACCACCGCTTGCGGATGAAGATCACAGAGGTACGTCCTCCCCTCTGGGCCCGTCTGAAACAACCTTGCAGCTGCCATTCCCATCACGTTCCTCCCTTCTGCTGTCCTTAAAGCTGCAGGCACCGAGTGACCATAAACCAGGTAGCAGCAGCTGATCGTATCTGACAAGAGTCCACTGCCCACCCGGCCTAGGCTCTTGGAGTCCAGCAAGGCCCTGTTCAAGACATCCTCAGAAAGAAGGGAACACACAGGGACCTGTGAGCTCCCAGAGTGTCTGCACCTAGATCCACCCACCTATCCAGGATGTGCAGCAGGAGGAGAGGAAGTGAAACGGGCTGGGGGAGGGGTGCTGCCGCAGACCTCATCCCTGTCCTAAATGTCCTCAGTTGGCTCCGGAATATTCCAGAGGGGCTCACTGATCTTCCTTTGTGCCCACGTCAAATCGCATTCTGGACTTTGGGGAGGGGACCCCAGAGGCTCTCTCTGTCTTCACTCTCCCTCGGGTCAGTGGTCTGTGAGCTGTGCATCCTTCACATAGGGGAGTGCCACGTCAGTGATGGGGACAGGAAGGGACAGAGTGCTGGGGAGGACTGTGGCTAAGCTGAAGGAACGGAGACATCCAAAATGAAGAGATCCAAGTAAAGTGTTTATCTCTGCTTCGCCTAATGGTCCTGAGGCGACAGGTCCTCGTGGTCCTGGCTGGACTAGCTTCCTCCTGTTTTGGGCCACTCTCCAGGTGGAG
>PVIR01011720.1:0-19736 GCA_004026965.1 Petromus typicus
AAAAAAAACCTCAGTGCTAGTCCTTGTCAAACTCTTCCAAAAACTGAAGAGAACAGGGACGATTTATGAGGTCAGCAAAGACATTACAAGGAAACTATGGAGTCATACTCTTGATGGACATAGATACAAAAATACCCCCTGATGCTAGCAAACTAATTCAGCAGCACATTGAAAGGATCCTAGGCCATGACTAAGTGAGCTTCCTCTCTGGGATGCAAGGATGGTTCAATAAATAAAATCAATGAATGTATATACCCCTAGAACAGAATGAAAGATAAAAATCACATGTTTATCTCAACAGATTCTGAAAAAGAATTGGGTAAAATTCAACACGTTTTCATGTTAAATGATGTTAACTTGCTGCTAAATGTATATAAATTTAATGAGAAATGCACATAAAAATGTATGTTCAAGGATGTTTCTATAGTGTTATTGTTCACAATGGAGAAATAGAAACTATCTAAATGCTAAATGATAATGGATTGATGGAGGGAGCCTTTGGTATGGTAAAGATATCAACATTTAAAACTGGATTTCCTGTTCTGGCCCTAACCTGCCCTCTAGTCCTCTTGCTTCCTGATCCTCGCATTTCTTGGCTTGCTCAAAATTTCTCCATGAGAATGCATGAGAGAGGCTCTCTAAGAAACCATTACACATAGTGTCTGCCTTATTCATCTCATGTGCTCTTTGCCACCTCAGTGACTTTACTCATGCCCTGTGAGGACCCTCAGTCCCTTCTGGACAGGACATGGATGCACATTACCAGCTTCCACACCAATAGCACCCCAGTGAGGCTCTCAGATCGGCTGGTCTTCAGACTGTCCGAGCAGCATGGCGTCCTGGGGCAAGTGGCTGGCATTCTTTTTGTATTGTGAGATCAAAAGCATTTCCATATTATCTCTTTACTGTCCTTCTCCTTCCTTCCCACTTTGCTCATGGTCTCAGAGACTCCTCACCAAATTCCATCTGCAAACCTGCCTGCAGCACAGCCACAGGCCAACAGGTGTGAGAGACAGTCCCAGCCTTGAGTTCTGGAAATGGCACCTGGATCCCAGAGTTATGTCTGTGCATATGTAGATGCAGATAAAAAGCAGGACAGTTATGCTACAAGCATAACTGTCTTCAGGGTGTTTATTTTGCTTGTCTTCATGCTTGTCTTTAGGGTGTTTATTTTGTTTAACTGTATATATTAAACTCATTTGCGAATGTTTAACAGAGGATGCGAGTGACACATCCCGCTAGGTAAAGCGTCAAGAATCATCTCCCAGCTGAGAAGACAGGTAAAACCTCTTTGACTCTGTCTTAACCTCCTTGCAATTAATGTTGGGCCTTCAGGGGGTTTCTGGTGTTTAACTCACCATGGGTGGTGAGGTGTCAGACCCAAATAAGCATCTGTGGAGGAGGCTGAACTCACAGTGTTCCAGGGACAAGCCTATAGTGGAGGACAGTCGCTGCAGTTGTCCTGTGTGGGCTCAGCCACCTGGGGGAGATGCAGTCTTGTCAGGTTGACTGGGCTATGCTTGCTTGAATTTATCTTGACTTCTAATTGTGGGTGAAGGAAATCAGAAGGCCAAAGAATTTATCCATCTTTGAAAAACAGGAGCTTTATGGTGGTAACAGCATTACTAGGCCGCAATCTTGGCTTTGACATAAGAATCCTAATGAGCCAGAGGTACCAGAATGACTGGTTTGATCCAATCCAGCAGTTTTCTGTCTCTGGTTTTGAGCATTTCCCTTGGACACCTGGATACATGCACCACAGAGCTGCTCTGTGAACTTTACTCCCCAGGGAAGCTTGACAAGTTATCCTCTGACCAGTTCCAACAAAGAAAAGGAAGGCAAAGCGTGCCGCGTCACCGATGAATAAAGTCACGGGGTTAACCCACTCGTTCCAAAAGCTGAATATCCACAAATTCATGTGCAAAGGGCCTCTTTTAATTATCGGGGAAGAAGGGGCCTCAGGGAAGGGAGTGCGCTCAGCCTTGTGATCTGAGCAAGGTTCAGGAGCCCCAGTGGGTTTGGCTGAGTCACCACTGAGTGTATGACCCCACGCACATCACCTGACCTCCACATGCTTCAGCTGGCCCAGCTGGAGAGCTCAGTAAACACTGGCCGGAAAGCCCTGGGGTGCAGGCAGGCAGGCTGCTACACACAGTTGCCCTTGGGAGCTCCTGGGGGCACAGGTTAGCTTGATCAGAGACAAGGAATGACCCGGGGACAGGCCACTACTGTAGCGTACCTCAAAGTCACTTTTGGGAAAAGTCCACATTTGTGCTTTTTGTGTAGGAGGTTAAGTTGGCACAACTTTTTGGAAGCCTTAAAAATATTCATATGTTTTGATCGTACGAGTTCACTTGAATGAATTTATTCTTAGAAAATAATCAGAGAGGCACTCAAGCATTTATATGCAATTATACTCATCACAGTGTAATCTCCAATAATGAAATACTAAAAATTATCTAAATGTTACACTAGAACACATCATTCAATAAGCTATGGGACATCTATATGTTATAATGTTGCATGACCATTAGGGAAAAAATATAACTGAGAGCAGATTAGTGACCTGGGAAAATACCCATGAAAGGAAAGTAAAACATTAAAATGATCCAACTTGTTTAAAAGTATATTCTACCACACATAGAGACAAGAGGTCAGAGGAGAGATAACAAATTGTTAATAATCTCTAACCATTGGGTTTGGGGGTTGAGTTTTTTAAATTCATGGCACTTCTATGTAAGTCTCCTTATTATTATTATTATTATTATTATTAAACAGTGTCTGTGCCTTCTTTGTGTCACACAAATCAATTTGGACATCCCCTTTGCCTCTGTTGACCTGACCTGTCAGTCTAAATGCAAACTTACAGGGCAGATAAGTACAGTGACATTTCTATGACCTGAGACTTGAGCAATCTTGACCTGGAGGCTCTACTGCCTGAGAACCGAGTGGGATTTTTTTTTGGAGGAGGCTGAGTTTGAAGACTGATGGCTCTGTGGGTGGCTTCTTAGATTCTTAGATGCACGTGACTTCCAATCCCGATTCTTTCTTCCAATTCTGGCTTCCTGACCGAGGCTAAAGAGTGTGTTACTTTGCAAAGCAGCCAAATCTCCTCCTACCCACAGTTCACTGTAATTCGTATCTATTAAGCAACACCTGATCCTCTTCACCAGGAAGTATGTTCCAAGGGGAACTTTCAGAGTCAAGGACACAGCCTGGGTAAGGAGCCCTGCCACCTGGGAACAATGCAGTTAACTTTTCAAGCATAAACTTACTTGAATGTCCTGAGTTGTCTGAGCAGTAACCTCTCTATGCTTGGTACATTCCTGCACGGGAAGAAACTTTTATGAAAAGAAAGCTGTCACCACGAAAATCCTTACTGACGAGGAAACAGGTAATTTATGACCAATCAAAGCAGATCAGCATATCAGCAAAAGAGTTTTCAAGACATGCCTCCTAAAACAACACAGCATTCCAATCCTTTTTACCTTAACTCAGGAAAAGGGCAATGGATTAGCTGAACATTCCTGATATCTGCTTTGGGATGTAGTGTGTGGCTGCTTGGCTCAAGTCAGTGGCAAGCAACTGCTTTAGATGAGCCAGTTGGTGAGGACAGTCCAAGAACCTGCTGAATCATCGAGGCAGGCAGAGGGAGGTGTGTTTTAGCATAATGACAGAGAAGCAAGGATGGAGTATAGATTAGAATGGAGTAGTGTCTCCATTTTCCACAAAAGAAACCAAAGCATCAATCACATCATGACCAGTTTTGTCGTCATGATCGCTGTCGTCATCATCGTTATTGTTGCTGTTGTTGATGTTCTGAATCTATACTTTATATATAGCACTGTTTCAGGCGCTGGGGAAACAAGATTGTGAAAATCAGGCCAAGTCTTTGCTCTCAAAAAGATTAGATCCTGTTGAGAATAAGCAATAAGGAGATTGATAGTATATTGGGGGATGAATTATATGAGGAAAAGTAAAGCTGGATAAAGGATAGAGAGTGAGAGAAGTATGATTTGATAGAGTAAACAGAGGAGCTGATGAGCAGAGGCAGTGAGAATGAGTCCCTTGGATCCTTGTTGACTGAACGTTTAAAGCAGCAAAAGGAACAAATGCAAAGTGAGAGCCGTGTTAGAGTCAGCGCTGATGTGTCTGGGAAAGTCGTGTGTTAAGAGATGGTGGATGGGCATTTGGAAGGTGTTGGGACGCTAAGAGTTTTCACTTCATTAATGGATTAACAAGATCACAATGTAATGGTATTACTGGGAGGTGATGGAAAAATGAAGTGGAGCCTAATTGAAGTAAATGGATCATGGAACCGTTGCCTTGGGGGCAGTCTCTGGCCCCCTATTCCTTCTTCTCTGGCTCTCGGCTGCCAGGAAGTGAACATCTTTTCTCACCACACCATTCCATCATGATGTTCGCCTCATCTCAGATGTGGAGCAGTGGAACCCGCAGACCATAGACTAAAACTACTGAAACCAGGAGGCAAAATAAATCTTTCCTCCTTTAAATTTTCTCAGCTATTTTGTCCCAGTAATGAAAAGTTGACGAATGTAGCCTGTGATGACATGTTGGAGGAACAGCTGAGGTGAC
The DNA here is from genome assembly GCA_004026965.1 of Petromus typicus. Lineage (NCBI taxonomy): Eukaryota > Metazoa > Chordata > Mammalia > Rodentia > Petromuridae > Petromus > Petromus typicus. Next base: position 4,597 of record PVIR01011720.1, read on the forward strand.
AATATTAGAGCTGAATGCTCTAACAAGAGAAGCATCCATTGGAGAGTTCTTAGCAGAAGTGTAGCATGCCCTGACTTGTGCGTCAAGGTGGCCACAAAGGTGGTCATGAATCGCAACAGGTCACCAATTAACATAGGGCTTCCATAATTAACATGATTGTGGCTAGGCCTGGCCTTGAGATCCTGAAGGTGTAGAAGAAGAAAAATGTCATAGGAAGCTATAGCAAGGCTAAATCATACTTTGTATGTGGGATGTGAGAGGAGAAGATGAGCAAAGGATAGCTTCAAGGTCATTTGGCCTAAGCAATAAAAAGAATAGAGTGATTTTCTGAGGTGAATAACACACAGTTTGGCTTTGGATATACATGAAGTTAATGCATGTAAGCTCTGTAAAGTCACTTAGGAGACTGAATTAGCCAATACTAACTCATTGGTCTCACAGGAAATCCAGGGCTCCTATGAGTCTTGATCACAAAATATTTGTCAAATTATCAGCCGTGTTTCCTGTACTTTGTGTATTTCTGTTTAAAGACACTTTATTTGATATATATATATTGTTGATTTTCTAACACTGAACCTAGCTGATAGCAACAGCTCATGCCTAAATAGTTTATTTAATACACGTATTTTCTCAGTGAGAAAACGCAGAATTATTTCCTTGAACTTAGAAATACTAGAGAGTACTTTAGTACAAGGCTTGACTGGTGTTTTGGACAGCAAAGTCATCAAGAACAAGCACAAAATGGGAAAATGTGTTATTAAGTAGATCTTTATGATCTACTTAGGATAAGTAAGGATGCTTAATTGATGTGATGAGAGCCAAAAATCATCAAAATGGAGTATCACCTTTTCTAGTCCCTCTGGAAAAGGCATGCTGGGGGCTCACATTTTTTTTTTTTTATAGCTCTGTGCCTGTCTGCAACTGATAGTTATGAAAGCACCATCAGCATTGACTTTGGGGCCAGCAATAAATTTTAGTGAGTAGTAAACTGGAAAATTCACCAATATGGAACCCAAGGATAATGAACATGGTCTGAATAAAGATTGCTCTCAATCTTTATTGATTGATCAGTACCCACTGATCATCAAAATGGACCCAAAAAAATGACTTGTAGGGGACAGGTGGGGGCTGCAGGCTTTGGTTTGGGAATCACTGCTGTGTATCTTGGTCTTCATCCAGAGCTAGCCTGAGGTAGGTGAAATCCTTCAGGGAGTGAGAAGGAGAGAAGAGTTTGGGATCCTGGACCCTGGGGCTCTCCGTAAAGAGATGAGAAAGGGTAGATGGTGGAGGGAAAAATAAACAAGAAAGAGTTGTTTCACGGGTGAATGAAGTAGTCAGGAAATGTTTAAAAGCAGCTAAGAAATTGAATTTCATGAGACTTTGACTTTTCGACTGAGTCAGATGGAGACCACTGGCGATTTTGATTAAAAGTTGGAATTTAAGTTTGACTGGAGTGGATCGAAGAGCAAATGTATTGTTCTCTTAAGAAGTTTTAAGAAAATGAGAGGAGGATGCAGTCAAGGCTTCTCTGGAAAGGGGCTGTACTGTATTTGCACTGGGAGAAACAGACCGGAAGAAGATGGCTGACCTGCTAATGTGTCGCTGTGCCATGATGGGCACTCATTTGACTGCACACGAGTGATAAGCACCAATCTCATCTTCAGCTACATGAGAAAAATGAGATCATGAAAGGTCAGAACTTATTCAGGGTCACCCAGTGAATACATGCTAAGACTAGGATACCAGTGCAGGTCTTTTGTTTCTAGAGCCTGTTGTGTGTATTTCTGTAACTTGAGAGTCCAGTCAATTCACAGTTATTGATTACCTCAAACCCAGCCATCACTAACCAAGGTGGAACGGTATCAGGAAGGAGGAAAGCAGTCTCAGACTTCTGCCTTGCCTCTGTACTCTCCTGGAAACATCACACCTTGCCCTCCAAGGCAGGGTAAGGAGAAATGCTACAGCCACAGCTTAACTAAAGCCCATGAAGTCAGGGTCATCGCCAATACCTTATGCTCCCACGGTACATCTCACCTTCAGAACAATACAAGGTCAATCTTGTAGCACAGGGGAAATAAAATTTATTCCTCGGGGTCATTTCCAAATCAAGAATTTAATTAATCTTTTCATGAACCTCTGTTCTTATTTTGATCCCACATGAGAGATTTCTGAGAAAACAGGTCAGCTTTTCCCAACCAGAATGTATGCAGCTTGACAGTTCCTCAGACCCTGTCTACCCTGGTTAAATAAATCACTTGTTGCTAAACAGAACAAATTTATTCCCCCGACATCAGCGTGGCCCCCTTGGTTTGTTTTAAGATATATCAACTAACTTGCCACAACTGCCATGGCCTTTAATGCATCTGACACATCCAATTTCAACAGCTCAATGAAAATGTCACACAATAAAATAGAGACAAGAAGAGAGAGAAAGGGCGAAGAGTTGGTCTGAGACACACCCTTGGGAAGTAAGCCACAAACACACACACTCAGGTGGGATTCAGGAAACGGTATTTCCACTAGCAGCTGAGGAGATTAATTAGATCACGTGGAACTCTCTCCTTTTATATGTTCCTTTTCATAGCATCAGTGAATTCTCCCTGCTTATTAGTTTTGCTCATGGAAACTACCGGCTGTCCCAAGCTCTTTCACATCAAGTTACCAGCTACCTGAGGAATATCTTTTAAGTTTTCATTTCTGTGAGAATGCTTACTGTGGAATGTAGAGATATTATTTAATGAAGGAAGGAATTTGGGGGTACTAGATGTGATTTCCATTTATTTGATCCACACAGAATAATGCTGTATTACCCTGAAGGAGGCAGTTGTGCTGGGCATCATATTACAAAGTCATAGTTTTGTTCCTGTTGGATTTGCCCTCTCTCTAAGGTGATCTCTCTCTAGATACAGGTAAAGATAGAAGGAGGTGATCATGGTTTAGCTTTACTAGTAATTGCACAGAAAGTAAAGCTCTAGCAAGGGGATTGCCATGAGTTTGAGGATGGCCTGGGCCACATAGTGAGTTCCAGGCCAGCATAAACTACAAAGCCAAACCTTGTCTCAAAACACTGAAAGAAAAGAAGAGAGAGAGAAACAAAGAAACTAAATCTCTTACTTGGACTCAGATTCTGCATCTGTAGAAGCAGAAGGACATTAGGAGGTTAAATACTATCTCTGCAGTGCAGTGAAAGGTTGTAGCATATGTCAAAAGCCTATGAATACTCAAAAGCCATTAGAATTCTTGATTCCTCTTGACTGAATTCAATGCCCTCTGTGATTATTGCTTATCTCTCTATAAAGGAAATGGATTTAATTGCCTAATATCTACCATCTTGCTGGTATTTTAGGGTACAACCACCTGGCATTGAAAATAAGGTATCAGAAGAGCACAGTGGTGATATTATTTTGCCTTAGTGATTACAGTCTACAGTAACACTCCTCTGAATGTTTTGTAGGTGCGTCAAGTTCAACAGGTCAAAAGCAGACCCACTAATGAATTTTCTATCCCCTGCTAATGAACATTTACATTCTCTGTCAGCTTCCTGTGACTGTGACAGCTCCCTGAGAAAATCAACATGGATGAGGAGAGATTTATTTTGGCTCATCATTTCATCTTTGTTCAGCTACATGCTCTCTGGACCCATGGGAAGGCAGAACATTATGGCGGGCGTATGAGGTAAAGCATTCACTCCACCTCATGGAGGACAGGAGGTAGGCAAGGAGAAAGAGCCAGGGAAGCAGGAGTGAAAGGCTGCTGTCGTCCTAAAGTCACATGCTCATGATCCACTCCCTTCAGTTTGGTCCTGCCCGCCTTCTGCTTCCTTCACCTCCTGATGACACCATCAAATTAGAATCCCATTGGTGGATTAAGCCACCAATGGAGTCCAAGAGCTCCTGGTTCAATCAGCCAAGACTTCAATGCTCACATTTTGGGGGACATTTCAAATCCAAGCCATAGCAGCTTCTTTCTCAGCTTAAGACCTTAATAGAATCCTCAATACTCTCCCTCCCTGACATCTTAATGATCTGATATTCTGCTCTCTACATTCTTTGTGTCTGCTGGATCTGTCCACGTTTCTTTGTCACAGCAATGCGGCTCTGGCACAGGCCTTCTATTCTCTTGGGTGGATCTTTGTAACAATCACCCATCTCCCTGGATAGTCTCTTTCTCTTCTTTCCATAGCTCACTCTGCTTCTTGTTACACTACTAAAAACAAATGCAATCATGTTCTGTTTCCCAATCCAAGCTTCCACTAGCTCCTTCACTAGGATATAATACAGAACATCCAAGGATATAATCTTCCTCGGATATCATCTAGAACAACTTTACAGCTTGGTCTAACTACTTTTCCATGCCACACATTGGCCTTTGGCCATACCATGAAGAACATTTCTTCCTCTCCTCTTTTTTTGTCCCATTCTTTCTGTGATTTCAATGGCCCCCTCCTTGAGTCCTCTCATTAACCAAAGAGGAAAATTAAAATTTTTTTCAACTGATCATGTGTCCTCCCCTCTATATAATCACTCTCAGCTCTCTGGACATAGAATCTCCTTCTACATTCTCATGGCAGCTACATTTTGATCAGAGTGGTTTTACTATACTGCATTAATATACACTTTTGACTTGTCTTCCCCTTAACATGATCCACTCTAGAACAGTGATGAGAATTGACTACCTTTGTGTCTCTAGTGCTTAGCTCAGTGCCTAGAATCTGATGGGGTCTGAATTTGACAGATTCTGATAATAAAATGGGAGGGGAGGAGCTTACCTCCATTACTTCTCTTCTCTTGGGCACTGACTTGTCCTGAAATTCTTGTTCTCAGATCAGCCTAGACTTCCTTCTGTTTCTACCCTCCTCAGATCTTAAACAACATTGATGTTATTTCAGTCTGATGAGGCTGCTGTGACAAAATACCGTACAGTGGGTGAAGAAACTAAGAAGAAATATGAAGAAACTTATTTCTCACAGTTCTGAAGGCTGCAAAGCTGAAACAAGGGGTCAAGGAGAGTCTAGGGAGAGCCTTTGCAATTGCCTATTTTCTGACTTCTTTTGGGGTCCTCATATAGAGCAGAGAGCTACCAGAAGTCACTTTCGTAAGGGCAATAATTCCATTCACAATGGATCCAACTTTATGATTTATGAACTTTCGAAAAGCCTGCCTCCTGAGTGGTTGAGGAGTGCATGTCTAGAATACCACCTGCTGAGGAAGGAGGATTGCTTGGGCCTAGCCTGGAAGGCAGGGAAGAACTTATTTCTGAGGGAAATCAAGGATCCCACCTCTGAATAACAACATACTGGCAGTTAGGATTTTGATACGAGAATTAGGAATGGGACAGGGCACAAACATTCAGTCCTAAGTGCTACAGTCTTATTCCTCCTCAAATATCATTCATCTTGTGTCTTCTCTCTGTGTATCAGTCACCGCACAGGCTGCAGGCTGAGCATACTGGAACACTGCTTCACTTCAGACCCCTCTGTTGGAGGCTGTTGGTAACTTGCTTAGCCTCCATGAGATTGGTTTTCTCGTCTTTTGAAGAATGATAGTTTTACACTTCCTCCCTGGGATCACATGAGGATTAAAGCGTTAAATCATATGCAGCATTAGCACAGGGATAAATCCAGCTGGGCACACCAGTAATCCTAGCACTCTGAGGATGCTGACGCTAGAGGATTGCAAGTTGGAGCCAAGCTCAGGCAACTTAGTGACTTCATGAGATTCTGTCTCTAATTAAAAACTATCAAAGGGATGTTGCCCAGTGTGAAGGCCCTGACTTCAAGCTCCAGGATTAGAAGAAGAAGAAGAGGAGGAAGAGGAGAAGGAGGAAGAGGAGGAGAAGAACAGAAAGGAGGAGAAGAGGAGGAAGAAGAAGAAGAAAGGAGAAAAGGAAGGAAGGAAAGAGGAGAGAAGGCAGAGGCCAGGAAGATGAGGGGAGAAGAAAAGAAGGAGGAGGAGGAGGAGGAGGAGGTGGCCTTACCCTGAGCAGCTTCTACTAGAGTGTCTTAAATATGAATCCGTCATCTGTGAACTTTGCTCATCTCAGCTTCATCCTCTGGGCTCCAAGACATCTCATACTACTTGGTTTCTTGTGTGTACGTGAATCGGTGTCTCTCAGCAGCTGCTTTATGTATTGTCTCATCTTTTGATTCCAAGCTCTCCACTTGCTACCTTTAGGCAAAAAGTTATTACTCATGGCCTTCAGTCACTTAGGGGTATGTCACTGATCAACGGAAATATTGTCAGGAGCCATTCTACATAATTTTGGGGAAAATCATTTCACTATGAAATTATGATTAGGGGCATCCACAATCTCACTGGTTCCACGATACTGTGATGTTCAAGGGCAAGATTACATCCTCTGAAGACATCCTGGTTCTTCGAGAATCAAGTAGTAAACAAGAAGGGAAAGGTTTTATCTGAAGAGGGACAAATTCTTCATCAGTTTGAACTCATCCCACCTACCCAACCTAGTCAACATAAACTCTGCATTGACTTAAGATCCTCATCAGGATAAGATTTGCAAGTTATAGGACTACTGTCACACTGTGAGACATTGGATACTACTCCTGATTATAAGATCCTCATGAATTAAGGATTACCATGGTCCTCTGAGTCATCTGATACTCCCGATGAGACCAGTAAACAGTGACCAGCTCAGAGGGTTCTTGTCTTTCCCCCTTGGAGGCACTGACCTCCTGGCCTCCTGTATACTTGAAATTAAGCAAGTCTTTATTGTCTTTATTTTTCTGCCCTTAACATCCCCCTTCGTGGCACTCAGAGGCATAACTGACCTCTGATAAAACATGATGGACTATCAAACTACTGATCTCCTTCAATAGTGCTTATTTACAGAGGGTGTTCAGAAGTCAGTTGTCCCTTTTTTCTTTCACTCTCCAAATAAACACAATTATTTCCGACAATCTAAGACATAAAGGAGGCTGTGATGTCTAGACAAGAAGGGAGGCCCATGACTTCCTTGGAATCGACCATCACACTGTTGGCTGCCTGAAAAGCTCATCAGCTGAGCCAGCTCAAGGCCCTGGAGTAAGAAAAGTACAAGACGTTCAGGGCACAACAAAAAAATAATCAGTCCCAACTCTTAGTAGGACTGCGTGTTCATCATTTGTGCAATTATCTGTGTGGTATCTACCTTCAGGACTGCTATGCTACTTTAAGCCAAGACAAGGAACATGTAATCACAATACATGGAAAAAAACAATAGAGTGATGTTGATGATTGTTGAGTAGCACAAGCAAATTACCATGTGCCTGTGTGTCTTTGAACCAGAAAACCAGAACCTATAATTATACCAGGTGAGTTTAAACTGATACAATAATATGTTTCTTGCTTAAAATATCTTCAGCTTACACTACCAGTAACTCTCTCTGTCATCAAATTAAGGGGAGCACTAAAGAATTCAGATGCCACAAAGGCTCTTCCGCCATCTTCTTTTTGAGTCTAACATGCGATGACACACCTGCTGCATGACTGACCTGAAAGTTTAGTCCTTTAAGTCATCTTTGCTGAATCGGTTCTGTGCTACCTTTCCCATTGCCCTCAATCAAGAAGGTGACTAGAGGGCCAGGGAGTTAGCTCAGTGGCTCTGGCACCTGTCTTGCAAGCGCAAGGGCCTGGGTTCAATCCCTGGTAACCATATACAATACTGGGCATATACCCAGCAGCAACCAGTACCACACACCACAGTGCTGGGTGTGGTGGCTCACGCTTGTAATCCTAGCACTCCAGAGGCAGAGGCAGGAGGATTGCTCTGATGTGATGTGAGTTTGAGGCTGAGCTCAGGGCCAGCCTGAACTATAAAGAGAGACCCTGTCTCAAAAAAAAAAAAAAAAAAAAGGCTAATAAAAATCTGGTTTTGTAGAAGTCTATTTTCTTCATTTCCTGTTTGATTTGATTGCCCAAGGCAGGCTGTTATGTGTGGTGGACGGTTCAAATTTCAGTATGCAGCCGGTATTCTTATAGAGTATTGATTCTAGATTCTATACTGCCAGGATGGCCACCTATTTTTCAGAGAAGTGGGGCCCATTCTCAGAATCAGGGACAAATTGTAAGATTACTCAAGGCTTTCTCCTAGTTTCTAGACCGTCCACAATTTAGTAAGAGAATGGAATGTCCTATGTGCCATTCATGATATAGTTAGAAAAACTCCTTATACATCTTACTTAGTTTTAACTATGATATGTTTTAGTTTATGAATAATTATGAGACTTTGTTTGTATATTATATAATTAGGCAGAGCAATACTCTCTAGTTAGGCCTGTTTATAAATAGGAAGTCAGGAGAAGCTGTATCAGGTGCTGATAGTCTATGAGCATATTTGACAAGAAGTCCCACATCTGTTTTAATTTCTTTACTAGGTTGATGGATGAAATGCTTCCCTTTGGCTTCTCACTAGCTCTGTCATTTTTATTTTATTTATTTATTTTTTTTTTTTTAGGTTTTTTGAGACAGGGTCTCGCTTTATGGTTCAGGCTGGCCCTGAGCTCAGCCTCAAACTCACATCACAGCAATCCTCCTGCCTCTGCCTCCTGAGTGCTGGGATGACAGGTGTGAGCCACCATGCCTGGCACTGTGGTATGTGGGACTGGTTGCTGCTGGGCATGAATCTCCACACCCAGTATTGTTATGTGGTTACTGGGGAATTGAACCAGGGCCCTTGCTCTTGCAAGACAGGCGCCAGAACCACTGAGCTAACTCTCCGGCTCTGTCATTTTTAATCACTTATTATTTCTGACTTCTCTGCTAGATTTTCTTTTTTTCCTTCTCTTTTTAACATGTACTCTTTCTTCTAGGATGCATTTATTCCCATAGTTTCCCTGCCACGCACACATTGACAAAGCTGATGATGATGCCTGATTTCTTTTCATAGACTTGACCTATAAACAAATAAAATTCATTATCTCCAGAAATAGTTTCATCTTCTTCCCTGGACCGTACAGCATTTTCCTTGTCTGATAGGCTATTTCTCCACTTACATAGCCAAAAATGTCCAAGAACCACTCTGGATTTCTCTCTCTCTTTTTCTCTTCTCACTCAACTCAGACCACAGTTTGTAATTTCACCCTTTGGGCTACCTACCCTTGCCTTACGTATCTTACAGAGTAGCTATAGAGCAAGAAAATAGTAATGGCAGGTAAAACAAGAATAGGCTGATTGGGGCTGGCATTTTATGACCTCTAGTTTTCAAGATGATTATTTTCTGGCTATGTCTTACTTTCAGGGAAAGAAGGTAATCATCTTTAAGGTAAAACCTTCTTCATACTGTGCCCAGATTTCTGCAAAAGCACTTAAATCTAATGGGTCCTAAATGAATTTTCAGGTAAATGAATATATAAGCATGGAGATGGACTTTACTAAAACTCTGCTGACTGATTTTTTTTTTTTAACATGAATTACTGTCTCTCCTGTTTTATTCCATGAGTATTTTGGAGATTTGCATATCTCTTGAAGTTCATTGAAATGGCTTTGTTCAAGGTTCCAGTTTTCTGATATAGTCATTACTTCCTCTGCAATCTTGTCAACTCCACTTTCCAACTTTATGTCACCTCTACATTTTATAGTTTAGCTGTCGATTTCTTTATTCCAGACATTGAAGTAAATGTTGGCTGGGAAAAGGTCAAGGGCAGAGGTCTAACAACACCAAGGATATTTTACTCTGGCTTCACACTAAGTAACATTGTTCACTAGCGTACCAATTTGTAGAATTTGTCTTTCCCAGGACCAATTTCTCTACATTATCAACAGGAATTTTAAGCAAGGTTTTGCAACACATCTGTTGAAATGGACCTGAATTCTGGCTATGGTATTCATTTAATCTATAATATCAGTGACCCTATACAAATGTAAACTCCATATACCGGAGCCTGATAACCTCAATTAATGTCAATGTGATATGCCATAACAGGAACTAAGACAAATAGTATGAACAAGAACGAGAAATGGGAGAGGGGAACTGAGGAGAGCGAAGGACGGGGAAAGGGATTTTTAAAAGACAGGAAACATGTAGACTGTCTTTGGAAGACTTGCTCTTAGGAAATGCTAGCTCAATTGAAGTAATGAAGACTTTAATTTCTTTGTAAAAGAATGTCATTATTAAACTATCAAATCTTTTTGAAAACTGCAGACCATTCAGAAGATAAAAAGGGAAATACTATTTTTATCTTCTAGCTATTTTACAGTGACTATTATTGTATTCTGCTGAGAAGCGTGGTTTCATAGTTAATAGTGTATACAGTTTGGTAGTTACTTATGTCTTCAGTCTTCCTGCATGTTTTCTAAAATTGTTTCTATATACACACTTCCCATAGGTTTTATAACATTTCAGCCTATGTCTGAATTATGTTTCTAAAAATTCCTCTTTTCTGTGTATTTAAACTGCTTTCAGTCTTTAAATAATGATGTGATGAATATTTTGTATATATACAGTTTTTGTTTTATAATTTTCTCAGACAAATCCTAGAATTTTTATATTTGGGTCAGCATTCTGGTGACTAATATATATTTCTACTTGTTAGATAGGCTACTTCCTGCTGTAATAACAAACTATCGTATATCCCGGTTTCATTTCTTTAACAACCACCAGTAAGGGGAAAAAAAAGCACGTAAGATCTTCAAGATAGTCCTTTTCAAAGAGGTGGCTTGGGAATTTAGGCTGTTTCTGTCTTGAATGTCATGACTGAAGTGGCCAGGAAAGAACTGGAGACCATACAGGGTCTCTACTGTCCACTATACTCACAGTCCACTGGCCTGAGCCAGCCACGCAGTCCCACCAAAGCAGTGGGTGCTGGGAAATATTTCTTCTCTGTGCTCACGAGAAGCTGTATCGCTATTGGTGGGAATTAAGGTTTACTCTACTGGAGCAGTCTTGTACTGTCAGTTTAGCTGAACTGGAACTACATTTCCCATTACCTTTAAGGTTACTCATTAATTCAACAGGAGAAACTGGATGGCGGAAGTCAAGCAGTAACTCGTAAGTTCAGAAGGAGCAAGTGACAGGTGTCACTGTGGCTCACATGAGGTGCCCTGGCTCACGCTGGGGAGGGAAAGTAGTGGGCCTTAGTTCCTCCAGCCCTCAGATCTCCTTCGGCTCCTCTGAGTTATGAGTCAGAAGCACATGCAGTTCTGTGGTGAAGGTTCCAGCCTCGTCATTTAGGTGTCATACACTAGAGTCTGCAGGTGTTGGGAGCTAGAGGCCAACTTGAGTTTGTCACACCATGGATTCCAGCTTGCCCTTGCTCTCCTCTGTCACAGCTAGCCTTTCTGGACAAATGTCAGCTCAAGTGACTCTGAGTTATGCAAGCCCATTCTCATACACAGAAGCACCATACACTTCCATAGAGTTCTTCACCCATTCTGTGTCATATGTGCATGTTAGTCCCCACCATCAATCTCTAAGGTTGTGTTCGCTGTCGTGATTTGGATTCCTGGTAAACTCCTACTTGATAGCAATATATTACAAAGCAGGGCCAAATGTAAGGTGTCAGGGTCATAGAATTTTTATTTGAGTCCAATGCTGATAGGACAGTATCAAAAAGTACTTAATTTTTAGGCCGGGGATTTAGCTCAGTGGTTTTGGCACCTGTCTTGCAAGCACAAGGACCTGGGTTCAATCCCTGGGTAAATCACATACCATACTGGGTGTGGAGACTCACGCCCAGCAGCAATCAGTACCACATACCACAGTGCCGGACGTGGTGGCTCACGTCTATCATCCCAGCACTCGGGAGGCAGAGGCAGGAGGATTGCTGTGATGTGAGTTTGAGGCTGAGCTCATGGCCAGCCTGAACTACACTGTGAGACCCTGTCTCAAATTAAAAAAAAAAAAAAGTACTTAATTTTTGAAAGAGAAGAGGGAGTAGGTTGTATCACATGAAAGGAAGAGTACCGTTGTTCAATATGAAAGTAAAACACAACCAAAAGCAGATAAAGAGCCAGGAGCAGACTCTGAAGCTTTCTCCCGTGTGCAGACAGAGTCGAAGGGACAGCAGTGGGCTCAGGGGTCATCTCACATGGGAGGAGAGATGCTTTACCTGGAGTTGATTTTGCTGCACGGACCAGAAATAAAAGAGAAGTTAAAATAATGAGATTATAACAAAAAAGAAAGGGAACAAATTGTACGTATATAGGGGAGTGATAGGGTGGGTAGGGCTATGGGAAAAAATGAGAATTAAGTTGTGTCTTATACTGGTACAAATACCCATTGTGGAGTGCAACTATGATGTGTATATGTAATGTACCAAAAAAGATTTCAATTAAATAAAAAAAAAAAAGAGAAGCCAATCTCAGAGAATATCCCCATGGAGTCTATGCACCAGACTTTAGTATGAAACTGAGTCCAACTAAGTTGAACAACTAATTTCTGTTCGTAAGCATTTTCTACCTGCTAAAACTTTGTTTGGTTGCCATTTGCCATGTGACTCCGAGTCACGTGCCAGTACCTCTGCTGGGGGCGGTGACACAGGAGTGGCTGAATTGCAGAGACTTCTGGCCTGCGATGGCCTCCTCAGACTTCCTCAAAACACCCCAGCAGATCCAGTCAAAGGCCTGGGTGCCAATCACTCTCCCTGGAAGAGGAACTCTTTGTTTACTTCCCTCGCAGGTCTTTTCCTCGGATTCCAAACAAAATAAAGCAGCTCTTGCCACACTGCTTTAAGGAACTGTGGCACGCTGGAAAATACCCACATGAGCAAAGAAATCTATTCATCAGCCATATGTGATTCACACCACCGTGTTGACTGCAGCTGTGGTGTGCTTAGCACTAAAAGTGGTGGATGTTAAAACTGGGAAATCCGAGACAACCCAGTGGCCTGTGTCCAGCTGAGCTCACGGGGGCATCAGGCACCAATGGACACACAAGGGTGTGTCGGTAAATCGGAGACCTGGCCAGCTGCCAGGACACTGCGGGCACTGGATCCATCGGGACCAGGTCATCACTGTCTTTCACTCACATTACTTTTGTCCTTTTTCCCTTTGTAAAACAGCCGTAATAAAATGAAGAAATTATTCAAAAACATGTAACAAAAAATGAATAAATCATGAAAGTATCACACACACATAAAAGTTATACAAATCCAATTTTATTAATATTAACATATACATTATCTGGCCCTAATGTATCACATTAGAATCACATTTTCCAAGGCAGATAGAGTAACGCCTCTGCTGTAGAGGAGGGGAAATAGTCCACTTGCTGATATGAGAAGCAACGGCATAATTTCATAAATTATTCAAGTCTGTGGAAACACTCCAGTCCAGGGATGGGTCTCTGGATTTATTTTCAGATTTCTCAATTTTCACACACATTGTAGTTGTCTGCCTGATTCTGGTATTGAGTGCTTTCTTCTACCAACTGGAAGAGCTTTATCAATAATTATTTCGGAGACAGCAGCAAATGAGAGGCTAGAAGGCTTCCAACAGCCTCAGGCATTTGCTGAAAACTGGAATTGGCTGTCAAATGTTGAAAATAGAGGGCTGAGCACGCTCAGCACAGCCTGCCTCTGCCCTCCCCTCGCTGGGAGCCTCGGTCTCAGGCGTGTCAGGGATGCACCTGACTCCTGCAGGCACCTGCGCTGGCATGTGAGATGCCCACTCCTGCAGTAGCGTGGTAGGATGGGTCTCAGGGTCAGAAAATGCCTATTTGTCATTCAAGATAGCTTCCTGGCAACTAAGGGGCCCACATGGTCTGATCATTGCTCTCGCACACAGTTCTCTGCACATTTAAGGTCGCTCTCCCGTCTCACTTGTTACGTCATTTGCCTGTACGTGTCCAGTTTACGGGGTCGCAGAAGGGTCAGTCCTATTCTCGCTGTAACGTTTACCCTTGTTCTTTTGGGAGAGCATCCTGGGACGCAGAAGTCTCCATGTTAACCTTCCTTCACACACTCCTCAGCCCGCTGTGCCTAAGGCCTGCTGGAGTCAGGTTGCAAGAAAATAAACGCTTTTCAAAGTTAACTTTTAAAGGGGAGAGAATATGGTAAGCTTCTGCAAGCATACAGTTTTCTTGTCAATATTAATGTCCTAGGTAATACGAGCAGTTCTAATCTCAAAGGATACTTTAATGTAAAAGACACTTGTATTAAACCCTCGAGCCTTAAAATGGAGCACGCAGGTACAAACCCCTTTTGAAATTAAAAATAATATTCAGGAGAAGCAGACTTTTAAACCAGTATAGACTTTAATAACTAAATATTTTAAAACTCTCTTAACATCAAATATAGTTGTATTTACTTTAATATTACTATATAAATATGAAGATGTCAGTGATACTCACCTAGGTTAAATATTCCAGTTGTGTTGATGCCTAACAGCTATCCATTCATATCAAATGTCAAAGTTCCCGTTTTTTTTTTTTAAATCTTCTCCTTCATGAATGCAGTGTCCTGGGAGGGAAGTTTTATTTGCTTTGTTTTCATTTTACTTTTACAATCTCTAAACATTTGGGCAGAAAGGAGAACTTTTACAATTTTGATGAAACCAGAGTCCTGTAAGTCGCAATCTCTTTGGGACATCTCCGGGGGAAGACACAGTAAAGCAGTGGCTGCCTACACAAGGGCTGGAGTTGTTGGGTCATTTCTAGGTGGCTGTTCCAGACCTGGTAACTCATCCCCCATAGGATGAACTATTACACTGTCAGGAAAGACCAGAGTCCACCACCATCTGAAAGACATGTTGCTCACATCTGCACAAATTAATTGATTCGCTTGACTTTCAGACTAGACATCAGAAATATTTAATTTTGTGCTGAGAAAGAGATCGTATTCCATGATGGAATGTCCTCAAGACTTGTCACATTTTTCTTCTTCTTCTGCCACCCAAGAGTGCCTGATTCAAATATTTATTTTTATTATTTTTTTCAGAGGAGAAAAAATTTATTGAGAGAAAGATAGTTTCTGTCTAAGAGAGACAGAAGAGGGACCAGAAAGTGAATTAACCCCGATTCAAATACTTTAAAGTGTGCATTTACCTTAATACTGTTAAAAGGGACAATGACTTGGGCTTTGGAAAATGGCTGCTTTAATTGTGGTGCAGTCACTAAAACCCAAACGTGTGATATGGTTTGAAGTGTTTACAATGAATTAGTCACAAGGGTAACTCAGTGACAGCTGTATTCCTCATTCAGTTATC
>PVIR01011720.1:19836-46527 GCA_004026965.1 Petromus typicus
TCACAATCCTCCTGCCTCTGCCTCCCGAGTGCTGGGATTACAGGCGTGAGCCACCACGCCCGGCACTGTGGTATGTGGTACTGGTTGCTGCTGGGTGTGGGTCTCCACACCCAGTATTGTTATGTGGTTACGGGGAATCGAACCCGGGCCCTTGCGCTTGCAAGACAGGCGCCGGAACCACTGAGCTAACTCCCCGGCCTGTTTTTGGGTTTTAATAGCTGGGCTTTAAGTATACCGTAACAGTGGGGGAAGAACTGGTTCAGGTCTCCTTTATAGTCTATGCATTTCATTAGTTGGGATTTTTTTTTTTTTTAAGAACAAACAACTAAAAGTGTATTAGAATGATCCAAAGACCAAGAAGGGTCATAGCAAATTCTCTCTGGCCTTAAACTTTGAGAGTTTAAAGGCTCTGGGGGCCACAGGGTCAACTGCAAAGGCTCCCTGAGAGTCTAGAGTCACAGGCCTTTGGTTTCTGGCCACACAGCAGTTCTCCTAATACTTTCATGGTCTGTATTTTACTTTAATGTCCCAAATGCACAGCTTCTAAAAATAATCTAGCCACACCAGGTTATTTTCTATCTCAATAGGGTCTGATTGCCTGATTTGACATAAAAATGTGAGGAAGAAATTATGATCTTTCCACCTTTCGAAAAGATACTTCTGCTACAGTTTTAAATATGCAACTGCAATGCTCTGATTTCTTGTGTATTTAATAGATTTCTTGGATTTCCTCCCTAACTGCAGAAACAAACAGGGCAAAGAGAAACACTGAATTCCTGAAGCGTAACCAACATGAAACAACTGCGTTTGCTCGTGTTTCCAAGAGGCAAGGCCACCATCATCAATTTCTCAGTACTTCTTGTCACCTTTAGGCAGTTTCATTATCAATCTCAGTATATTTTAATAGCATGTATATCTATGTTCTCAAGTAATTCTTCCCTGGGGTGTACTGTCAAGTTTTTCTGCCACAAGTCTTTTCCAGTCTTAGCTTCTACACAATTTAAAACATTTTTTTTTTTTTAAGGTTTTTTTGAGACGAGGTCTCTCTTTCTAGTTCAGGCTGGCCCTGAGCTCAGCCTCAAATTCACTTCACAGCAATCCTCCTGCCTCTGCCTCCCAAGTGCTGGGATTATAGGCGTGAACCACCACACCCAACACCGTGGTATGTGGTACTGGTTGCTGCTGCGGTGAGTCTCCACACCCAGTATTGTATGTGGTTACCGGGATCAAACCCGTGTCCTTGCGCTTGCAAGACAGGCGCTGGAACCACTGAGCTATATCCCGGCCCACAATTTAAAACATTGTCTTAACAAAAATTCTGTGAAAATGTCCCTGTGTTTGAGTCCTGGAGGAAGTAGTCACATGCCAGTTAAATCATCAGCGTGAGGGGCACAGACTCCGAAGTGCCAACTTCCTAGGGCCGTAAGGCTTCCGTGTCTCGTGTTATAAATAAGAAATGGCCTCAGGACAGCTATGGTTTGGAAGCATGAACAGTTTTCTTTCCATTTCTCATTTTTAATCTTTTCAGGTATTTTCCTTAGTAAAACTTCCCGTATCACTGACCATGTGACACAGCGCAGAGAAATAAATCCTGATCACTCCTAACAAAGGCTGCAGTCAGCATTTAAAGCAAGGCTGAACCTGACTGATTTAGCAGAAGGCACCTCGCACTGCCTTGGGGGCTCCTTCCCCTCCACCTCTCCCTCTCCCTCCGCCCCTGTGAGCAGGTGACTTCCTGTTCCATGGAGAATGTGCGCTGTGCGCTTTCGAGTCACTGCTTTTTAGCTTGGATCTCCTCAACCGTGAAGACACAGTTACAAATTGTTCTCAGCGCTGAACCACTCCACATCTTGGCACTTGGCTCTTTTTAACTCTCAACAATAGGCACTGTTCACCCTCCTCCATCTCCGTCCTTGATTCAGGGGTTGGGCCAGGCTCTGCTGAAAGGCTGGTCACAGCTTCCCCCATGCTGTCAGTGTGGTGGCATGTGATGGTTCACATGGGGTGTGTTTGATCCGAGGAAGCCCAGTCTCTGTTTATTCTTCCTTTGTTCTGTCATCTGGGGAGAGAGAGAGAGAGAGGGAGAGAGAGAATTCAGCTGATCTTTTCACTCTTCCATTCTGAGTTGCTATTTCCCAAGTCCTTACTATCAGCCGTCATATACAATATAGTTATATAAAAAGGGAGATTTTTTTTTTTTTAAAGGAGACAATTTCCCTAAATAGAGAGAAAGAGCTAACCCCTCCCTGTGGTTAGGAAACAGGAACCACGGTTCTCAAACGGATCCTGCAGGTCACGTAAAGATCATCACAGTCCTGTTAATAGCTGGCTATGGCTTCTGCTGATATGACTTTGGTTTTATGAACGCTAACAATGTTATGTGATAAAGGGGTTGACAACAGCGTCGAAGGTGCAGTCCCTAAAGATGATCTGCCTTCCCGATGAATTTAGTCATTGGCAGCTTGGGAGAAAATCGGACCAGAGAGTGCAAGCGTGCCCTGCGTACTGGCATAGGTTCCCGCGTTCCCCTTTCAGCAGGAGAAATGTCACAGAGGCCAGGGGGAGCTTGGTAAGCAGAAGTCTTGCTTGCTGAGCCGTGGGGACCTTTTGATAGGCGTTTACAGCACCCCATCCCCCACAGGTCAAGAGCCTGGCTGCGGGGCGTCTCAGGTCTCCTCACACTCAGGTGGCGAGTGAGGGCTTCCACCCCTGTCCCGCCCCGCTCCCTGGGTACACTGGCTCCCCGGGTACCTGGCTCCCTGGGCACACTGGCTCCCCGGGCGCACTGACCTGCTCCTTGAGTTCTGCCAGCTGACCCGACAGCTGTTTGACTAGACTCATGGTTGATTCCAGCTTCTCCTGTAGGTTCCGGATCTCATTCTGTTCACTGTCACTTTCATTGCTAACAAGAGACATGGCTCGCATCCGGGGAAACCAGTCCAAATTCTTTTCCTAAATGTGCAGGGACAAAGGAATTAGTACCGAAGACAGCCCGCGGTCCTGCGGGGAAAGTCTGCAGGCGTTCCTTATTATTAACCAGGAAACCTGGGTCTCCATAGCAGCACCTGTGCCAGAAGATGTTCTCTGGCCGGGTGAGGGAGGGGCTAGCGCAGGAGTCGAGGGCAGGTGGGATGCTGGTCTTCACCGCCCAGCAGAAGGTCTCAAACACCGAAGCAAACGGTTTACAGGCTCCCAGGATGGCCCAGGATGGAGCATTTAGCAGAGCACCCACACCCTTTGGGCATGCAGTGGACCCTGGTAAACGATGAAGTAGGGGCCGACAGCTGGGAAAGCGGACCCAAGTTTGAGAGGAGATAAATGGGTGGCGGGACAGGAGGGTGGTAAAAGAAAGGTCACGGTTCTAGCTGTCCCTGTTCGGTGCCTTCCCACTTCCTCAGCTGTGACTTCCCACCAGCTCGGCTTGGGGAGAGAAGTGGGAGGGTACGGCCCTGGGGGCTCTGTCTGCTCCCTTCAGACACACTCTGACAGTGGGTGACTTCCCCAGGCGGAAATAGCTGATGCCACTTCTGCTTTTGTAGGCTGACCTGGCAGGCCTCCTGTGTGTATGTGTGTGTGTGTGTGTGTGTGTGCGCACATTCCTCTCTATCGTGGGGATACACAGATGTCCTGAAAACTTGAAAACTTGGCCTGATCGCCTCATGTAACAGAATCACTGGCCTTACTTACATTTTTCAGTTTTTTTAAAAAGGTAAATCATATTGTCGCTCATTTGACAAAAAATGAAACTGCGCTGGACTGCAGTCTCCAAAAGGTTACCCCAGCCCATAAACTGGAGCAGAGCTGGGGTTTGAAGCTTGTGTACCACAAGTGTGCGGCACCCCAGTCCATTCCCACCTAGACCCCAGTTTCTCTAGTCATGTCTCCCCAACATCTCCACCCGTGAACTCCCACCTACGTAAGAGCCTTTCCCCTCCAGGAAAGCCCCCTGAAGTGGCTCTGCCAAGCTCCGCCTGGAGGGTCCCAAACATGTCTGTCACCACAGTCTTCTCTCTGCTCAAGGTGCAGTGGAAAGACCGAGTCTGTAGACCTCCGGACTGCAGTCTCCATCTTCCCTGGCCCTTGGGTTGGGGTTTTCTGCTGTTGCTAGTTAGAGAATAAGAAGTTCTTTATACTTTCCTACCTCTAAGGGCAGTGAAAAGGGCTGATAAAGGATTAAAGATAAAACACATTGAAGAGTATTAAACGGCATTTAAACAGCTGTAGCTAATTAGCATTTCAAAGGCGAACAGTCACTTCCGCTGAAGTGGGAGTGACAGATTCATTCCATCAACTCTTCAACATCTGTTGTCAGGTATTTAGGGATGAAAGTCAGATAAGACCATGTGTCTGGTCTGTATTCGAAGAGCTCGAGGCTTAGGTCTAGAGGACTTGCACACCAGTCTCTCAAATCCCCTGGGGTTGCTTGTTCAGAATGCAGATGTCAACCCCTCCTAGTCTCACCAGATCAGAACCTGGGCGAGCTCTGTGATTTTTATTCTGATGTCAATAAAATGTAAGAGCTCTGGTCTACAGAGACAGAAATAATAAATGACTACTGCTGGGGTCGTGAGACGGTAGGGATGCATTCAGTGTTTGCAGGATAATTCATTCAGAGGGTCCAGCGGAGCTGGAAACCAGGCCTTGTAATGACTGCAGTGAAGTCTACTGTTTACCACCAGCCTGGGAGGACGTGGAGATGAGGTCAGATGGACACAGGACACCATGTCTCCCTGGGGAGGGCAACAGAACAGTAGCGGTGCAGGAGAGCTAGGAAGGTCAGCAAAGTGGTTGGAATGACGAACACTCATAGCTCAGACTAGGGCTGTATGCTCCACACACACTGACTCCTCTCAACAGCCCAGAGAACTTAGGTTCTGTCACATCTCCTCAGACTCACATCATCTAGGATTCTAACGCCTGAATTTTTACAAATGAAGAAACTAAGGCCAGCAAGAGGACTAGCTCGGTCCCAACTCAGGTCTCTCTGCATTCTGGCCTGTTGGGAAGATAAGTGACTGCAGAGAGAAAAGAGAATCGATTTAAGAATTAAGAGAAAAATAAAAGCAAGATAGAAGGAGAGAAGGGGATGGATCTCTTACAAATGGGAAAGGGTCCAGGATACGAAGGGCAAAGGGTGACAGGGAGGAACCAGGGAAAAAGGGGGAGGGAAGATATGCCATGTACAGGACCCTAGTGACCTCAATCAATGAGGCAGCGAATGCCATAAACATCAACAGAGATTAATAAAGTGAACGAAATGACAAAGGACAAAAGGGAAGTAGAGAAGGAGGGAGGAAGGGTCAGACAAGGGGATTAAATAAAAGTATTAAATAAAAGTATTTATTGTGGCCACGTACTGACTTCCTGAGAGACCCTAGGGTGAGAGTTCGTTTAAATCTGGTGAAAGTCAGCAAAACCTCACTTTGAATGCTAGTATTTACCAGGGACAGAGTTTCAGCCATTGAAGAAATATCTGGGGATGGATGGTGTTGATGAGAATATACTCAACGTCACAAACCTACATACGGAATGGTTAAAATGGTAAATTCTGTATTATATATATGTTACCACAATTTAAAAAAAAAAAGCACAGAATTTGCAGAGGATAATTTTCTGTGAATTGTGCACAGAGCCCCTGAGGTCACTCTGAAGATGATGTTCGAGGTTTGGGGTGGATAAGAAGGTTGGGAGCCCCCAGAGGCCAACATGTATGACGAATGAACAAGACGGACCTGCAGTGTCAGAGGTCAGGGAGAGAATGCCCAGGAACGTGCATTTTTAGGAGAGGTTGAAGATGTGATAATTTCTCAATGACAGGGAGCTGCAGATTTCCTGACCTGCTTCTAGGGCCTGAAGGAAAAGCAGCAGCTCCAAGCAGAAGGCTGAAAGGGAAGAGGCCTGAGCGGTGGCAGGATGGCCTACAGGGACTCCAGAGGGGCTGCTGCAGCAGGAGGATTTGGGATCACTGGAGCCCTGGGCTGAGACTGAGAAAGTGCCAGCTGACAGGGTGCGGCCCAAAGAGAGGCACAGTCAACACTTGAACTGTCAGGAAGCTCTGTAAAGGAACAGACACAAAATGGTGTCCTAATACTTAACAGACGGTTATTCTGCCAAAGAGGACCTAGGAGAGAGCTTGTAAAGATTCCTCCAAAGAAAGAGCACAGTAGAAGTCTCGGGGACCAGGCCCCATCAAGTCTATCCACTCTTGCTTTTGAAGAAACAATCACAGTTCTCAGCAGACCCTTCGGGAGCCGTTCAGGCCATGGGACTCTGATTCTCTACTTTTTTTTTTTTTAAACTGATTTTATTGGTACATTTTATATACACATTATGATCACATTCAACATTGAGAGTTTGTACCAGTACTTGACAAAACTTAATTCTCATTTTTTCCCATTCCCCTGTCTCCCTCAAGTCCCATAATCCCTATATACATAAGCTTTGCTTGCTTTCCCTTCTTTATTCCTTTATTTGTTTCTGTATTATTATTATTTTTTTTTTTTAAGGTTTTTTTGAGACAGGGTCTCGCTTTGTGGTTCAGGCTGGCCCTGAGCTCAGCCTCAAACTCACATCACAGCAATCCTCCTGCCTCTGCCTCCCGAGTGCAAGGATGACAGGTGTGAGCCACCACGCCCGGCACTGTGGTATGTGGTATTGGTTGCTGCTGGGCGTGAGTCTCCACGTCCAGTATTGTATGTGGTTACCGGGGATTGAACCCGGGCCCTACCGCTTGCAAGACAGGCGCCGGAACCACTGAGCTAACTCCCCGCCCCTTGTTTCTTTATTATTGTTTATTATTCATTATTGACTCATCTGATAATTCTTACCCGTGATTTGTTTATCTGTGTTAGGCACTGGCAAAACAACAGTTGGCAAAATAGAGCACAATTCCTGTGCTTTTAAAATCTACGTTCAGAGTAGAGAGTAAGACTTCCACCTGCAGCTGACAGAAATCATGACAAGCTGTGTTTAAGTACTAGGTCGGAAAGTGACATGACCTTGTTCTTTCTCTTAGTTGCAAAAAATCATTCTCTCTTTTAGCCTTGTTTTCATTTTTCTAGCTTATCTTTCTTTCGCTTTGCAGTGTTTACTGCTTTATTCTTCTCTTCCCTTATATACCAGCTGAAATGAAAATATACTATGCAATTAAATTTTTTCACTATGGAATGCTATCTTATGATTCCTGTCTTAACTGTTAAGAGAACCCGAGTTGAATGTTTTCTGTCTCTTCTTACAATGGGAAGATGTAAACAACTTCAATTAGTCGTTTTTATTCTCTTTCATTCTTTAAATAAGATCAGTCTTTTAAAAACTGGTTTCACCGCTGATGTTTTTTAAAAAATTGAAAGAAGCTCCCAATTCAAAAGCCAGTAATTCCTCTGTCCTCTACTAGTTCCTATGGGAGTCTCACCCTGAAAGGGGGAACTCTGACCTCAGCCTGAGTTGGAGCTGTACTCGGACACACAGAACAACACCTACTAGTTAACAGGACACCACGCCTTCTCTGTGCTAACTCGTGGGATGTTCACCACCTAACAAAGCCAGTTGATTTGATTTATTATCCATTCTTTACCTTGATGTGCTATGCAGACCTTGTGACCGAACGCATGATTCTGAGATCCCCATGTTGACTTGGTTAGTCAACACGAAATCACTTCCTTATTTCACCAAGAATGACACTATTTGACCACAAAGTAGTATAAAGCGAGGAAAGTTGTGGATTCACTGTTAGACTCTGTGGCTGCAATGTACGGTCATAATAACTTGGTGAATGGAAATTGAGAACTTCTAGAGGTTTCTAAAGTGCAGAGCTCAGAGACAAACTTGTCCTTCCTCTGAGATGTCACTTGTAGACTCAGACCATGTTGTCCAAAACCCTTTTGTTGACTCTCAGTTGTATCAAGTTATCTTTCTGGAAGACTGAGAAGTACCTTTAACAATAGACAGATCAAGTTGAACGATTAAATTTTATAGTTATTGGATAAAATAATTACATTGTTACTGTCAGTCAGAGATCATCTGTTTGAATATTTGCTTGTTAAACATGACGTTTCATCTGCGGGAGGGATGCAGGGTGGTAATGTGGGAACAGCACCAAGCTAGGAGTCAGACGCCTGAGTTCCGACCTTAACTTAGCCCAGACCAGCTATGTGACTTAAGAAATGTAAAGTTTTGCTCTCCAGGTTGCAGTTTGCTCAGCTGTAAAACCAGAGCATTACCCGATGCACTGTTTCTGTCTTTTTCAGCTTGTCATTCTGTGAACCCTGAGCCAATGGAAAGCTTTGAAAGTCCTCTAGCTGACAGGAACCTCGAACCCCCCAGGTGAGCCAACAGAAACTCAGCTTTAGGCTAGAAGCAATCTTGAAACAGCACAGCCCAAGCCCAGTGCACTGTGAATACGCAGCCCGAAGTCTAGGGAGTTGAGTCTCCTTGATGTCTTGCACGCAAGACAACCACTGCAGATGTCTTCACTTGGACAAGTTCTTCCAATGACATGGTGGAATACCTCATATATAACCTATTCTCCTTCTCTTCCTTTCCCTTCCCTCCCCTCCCCTCCCCTCTCCTCCCCCTACCCCCTCTGCCCTTTCCTTTCCTCCCGTCCTTCCTTTTCCTTTCTCTTTCTTCCTTTTTTAATTTTTGAGGTAGGGTCTCATGCTGAAGTCCAGGTTGGCCTTGAACTTGTTATCTTCCTGCCTCGGCCTCCTAAATGCTGGGGACACACGCTATTCCTCTTGATACCAAATGCAGGCTCAAGCAAATCAAAAGTGCATAGTATTTCATTTCCACACGAGATTAAGGAGCAATCAGATTGATCTTCATTAGTCAAACACTGGAAAGACCATCTTGCAGCTTTTTAGCTCTACCAGCTACACAGTAAAAGTAACATAAAGACATAGCAAGATCTGTCATTCTACACCATTCTAACAGATTCCATTTGCAGGCACCACTTTAGACATTCTATGACCAACACACGCCAAAATCCCATAAAGGAGGGATTCGGACCATCCTATTTTCTAGACAACAATAAGGAGAGAAGAAGAGGATCAGTTACGTGCCGCAGGTCACATAGGCTGTGTAAATGTCTAAGACTGGCTTTGGCCTCCACCCTGTTGATAGGAAGTCTTGTGGTCCTTTGACCACATGGGACTACTCTTCCTATCTCCCAGAGCTTCAAGGAGCCTCAAGGCTTAGCTTCCTCTGAATTTTCCAGCGAACACAAAGGCTGCAATGACTCTCTGAACAGACTCTCATGACTTATACATGCAGGTGCTGTTGGAGATGCCTGACCAATGCCCGCTCTTCACTGCAGTTTTGCAGAGTAACCTTAAATCTGCTAATGAGACAGAGTGCACTGCATGTGCCATGCACAGTGAAGGGACATCAGCGAACCATTTAATATGTAAAATCTGGAAATAGATTTTAGATGGACTGTCACAAGATGGTTTCTTCCTAAGATTTTTCTTAGGAAAAGGAAGGTTTCCATCCTCTTCTAGCTTTATATTACATTTTTCATTCTAAAATTCACTCACAAATACCTCCTTGACTAAAGGGCAGAACCACCTCCTGAAGCCTCCCCATGACCCATTGCATTTTTCTATTCGAGCTCTTGGTCTGAAGACGTCAGCAGAAATGGCTCTCAAAAGGAGCCCTAGCAAAGCATCTACTTGCCTACTCACTGGAGCAGCCCTCAGGGAAAGACCCTGCTCTTGTGTCCCTACAACTTCAGACACAGTGTCTCTTTTGAGGCTGAAGTGATCCCGTGCCCAATCCCAGGGTCTGCTCACTTTCACTAGGAGCATGGGGGGCTTCTCATCATTCTACCCACAGGGTACCCTTGAGGACAGGTTGGGTATTACCTCAAAATAATGACACACACAAGACCCACTTGTGTTTGAGTCCCTACACCAGGTCCTAATGAACACCCCACTTGTACACAACAAACGTTGTTCTAGGTAAGCGACTCACAGGCTGCCGCTCAGAGGGGCTCAGATGCAACCCTGCGTTCATAACAAAAACGAGATGCGCTGGAAAACGTGCCTCTTGTTTGACAAACATTGGAGGCTGCAAGTGAGAAGAGAACACCCAGCTGTTTCTAGGGTGATAAATCCACGGGATCTCACGTGACCTGTTCTAAAAAGAGGAAGGGAAGAAGAGTCATTTTTTCCTCTTACAAAAGCATATGACAGGACTCCAGGATTCATTTTCAGGTCCTTACTAGTATCTCTCCTTTTATGCTTCCCTATTTATTCTTTATCTTCCTCTCTTGGGTCCCTTTTTCTTTCATGAGTGGCTAATGTGGTAATTCCCAGATTTATGTGGACTGGGAAATTTTAAATTTGTAAATTATCCAAAGCAAGTCTGTGCTGAAAAATTTTATAAATAAATTTCTTTGGGGTATCATTATGATACTTTGGCTTACTTTTAAAATTGAAATGTTCAAATATATGTAAAGTAGCCTGAACATTATAAAGTGCTATATAAATGGATGCATCCTTTACCGCTGCTTCTCATTTTCTACTCTCCCTCTGAGGGATTTTTGTAACCCAGGAGCGACAGAGCAGTGGTTGCTCTCCTTTACTAACCCAATGAAAAATGGTCTCTGGGCGTCTATAGGACAGATCGCCATATCTGCTTTGGGGGAGGTTGTATTTGTTCCCAAGCTACAGGTCACAAGGGGAGCAGGTCAGAGCCACAGTGAAAACACAGTGTGTCCTAGGAGAGGGAGATCTAACAAGGCCCAGATCCAACAGCAGCCCCAGCCCTCCCATCAGTGATTTAGCAGCATGGCTAAGGGAGGAGCGAAGCAAAGCAAACTCAGGGAGGGTTTGGAGCAGACACTGGGCCAACAGAGAAGCGCAGGTAGGGTGGGGTGTGCTCAGACAGAGGCCAGCAGGGAGCAGCAAAGCTGCTGTGAGCCACTGGCTGGCTGGCTCTGAAAAACCATGGAGGTATTAGCTTCAAGGGCTGGAATCTAATTGGCGGAAGAACTGGGAGTTTGGGGAGGCATCTGCTAATGCGACGACAGGAGGCTCATCTGCCAACCCACTGTGCGTGAGCGAAGAACCCAAGGTCCGTCCTGTCTTGCGGCTGTTTCCCTTGCCACAGCGTTCAGCGGGACACGTGCTGACCACAAAGGTAAAACAAATGAGTGAAGCTCAGGCATCAGGAGAGATCTTCATGGCCAGCAGACGACCCCAAGATCTTACCCATGGGTGTCCTGGAGCGAAACGCTTCTCTTCTTGTTTGTGCTGTCCTTTGCCTGTCAATTTTTACACCTTCCCAGTCTGCATTTCTCTCCTTGGAATTTGAGAGCTTTCTTATTATTTATTAATTTCTCTCTTTTACTCCCTTAAATGATTAGCTCTTGACCTCTTTATATAAAGCACATAAATATTTATCATCTTCTGGAAATAATTTCAAGAAGCAATGTTCCTCAATATCCCTGAGATAGAAAAAACGTGGAGAGTTGCTCTCGGTGATACTGAGCAGTGAATCCTCACGCTGTTGATGATCACTTCTGGGCTTAGCTCAGCATGAAGGCTTAACAGTCAACTCAGCCTTGGAGAAAGAGGAGGTGCCAGACTGCACCAAAGACATCTTATCTTCTGCTCTGATCAAATTTTCTCAGCACTGGGGACCTAAGGATTCTCTATTAGATTTTTCAGAAATGGCTTCATGTAGCTTGAGGGATACTGAATAAAAATCTGAATTGCCTCCAAACCAGTCTGTTCTCCTGGGCTGGGGCAGACAGGCTGGGAGGTCAAAATGGGTATAAACTGTAAGTCAGATTACAGCTTTGCACAGAGTGGCCTTGACCACTGTCTGGTTGGCACTGGGACTTGGGCTCACTGCAGGCTGGTGCATAGCTTGCAAAACATTTCACCACAGCCACAGAAGAATCGACAGCTGGCTAGGTGGGTTCACAGATCATGGCCCTGGACACAGGAGCCCAGCAGCCGCGGGTGATAACAGACAAGCCTGCCAAGTAGCTATCAGATGGTGAGAGGCAATGAGCTAATCTAAACAGGACAAAGAAGAAGAACTTGACATAATGGAGCAAAGCCATGGCATTCTCAGTATACAAGTGGGACTGAAGAAGGAGTGCGGTACACTGCAATTCTGCAGGCTTCTGTCCTCGCTCAGTAGTGACCTCTGGCTGATCATAATTGGATGGTGCCTAATCACAAAAGGTACAAGGTCTTGGTGAACAGGAATTACAGCCACAAGCCACAGAACAGTTTCATACAAATGCAACATGAAAACAACCGCTGGTCATGCGGTAACTGCTACCTTTCTATTTTTTTAACGCTAGTTCACAACCACTTTTCTCATTTTGTTAGGCTGAGGCTACTCAGGCTGTATACATTTTTTGGGGACAACTTTTCCATTTGGAAATGTTTCCCTGTTATTTGTTTTTTATGGACTATCACTCTAACGGAACCTTTTAAAATATAGAAACAGCTACCAGAGCAATTCCTCCAATGTAAAACTCATTTCCAACACATGATGGAGCCAGTCAGATGAAATTCTGTAATGCTTTGTCACGATTGGCTGCCCTGCTTGGGCATGGTGCACTGGTATGCTCCCATATGCTGACCTGAGACACAAGACAATACTGACCAACGCTTCAGCTGTGTCTTCATTTCAGTCATGTCTGTATCACCTTTTCAATTCGATTGTCTGTGTCTTATGAGTTGAAACCATAGGACGGCGGATATGTGTATAGTACCCTCAGTGGTATCATCAATTTATGTTTCTCTTTAAACTGGCTTCTGCTTTCATATGCTCTTCCTGATTCGGACACGAGTTTTGTCACTCGTGGCTGGGAAATTGTCTGATCATCAACAATTTCAGTGGTGGTCTTTGTTTCCAGTTCCTAGGAATATAGTCTAAAGGTCTGGGATGGCCCAAGTGCAGAGTGCCTTTGTTACTCACCACCCAACCATCACACCTGTGTCTGTGCCTCCGATCGGGCTCCTAGATATTCCCCTTCAGGAGGCGGGTTACTAGGATGGCCACACACACATGGACAAGGTTGAGATTGAGAGCCAAATTAGCTTCTAGGGTAAACACAGTTCAATTACATGGCCACTGATTCAATCAATCAAGATTTTGTAACAAAACCCTGTTAAAATCTCTGGACACTGAAGTTCAGTGGAGCTTCCATACTGTTGAATATGTTGATGTGTAGGGGATGGGGGGGGGCAACATTGCCTGGCTCCCTTGGGAGAGGGCTTAGAAACTCTGTGTCTTTTCCACGTATCTCTTCATTTGATTGGTCCTCCTTATTTGTGTCTTTTGTAATAAAACAATAATAGGCACAGAGTTTTTCTGAGTTCTTTGAGTTGTTACACCAAATTATCAAACTTGATGGGGCCACAGAAGTCCCCGACTTGATAGCTACCTTGCAAGAGATGCAAGTAGCTGGGGACCCCCAGAGACCAGCTAGTGGCTGAAGTCTTGTTGGGGCATACGCTGTCCAACTTGTGGGGTCTGCAATCAACTGGAGATGATTAATGTCAAAACTGAACTGCAGCACATCCAACATGGGTGGAAACTGAATAGCAGATGTCTGAAGAGTCACCAACGCTGTTTACCGTCTCTGCCTGGGTTCTAGCTAATGCAGGGGACAGGAAGGGCGGGATATGCACAAAGACACTGAAGGAAAAGTAGTATAGATCACTGGTCTAGGTGGGGGAGGGTGGGGAGGGAGTGGGAGAGGGGCTAGGGTTGGCACCGGGTCAGGTCAGGGCAAAGCTTGGAGAGTCAGAGACCAGAGTCTGGTTTCATGATGTCCCTCAAGTTAATACATTTTCAGGGACAAATACAAGGAGTCACGCTGACAAGAGTTTTCAAACAGTTCTGTAGCAACTGCAGCTTGGGAGTTTTTCGGGGGTTTTTCTTCCCCTTTACCCCACCCTGCTACCTGCTAACTCCATAGGAAACACAAGTCTATTCATTTCTTCCACCGCCCCAAATACAACTTTTGCCTCTCTGTTTCCACTTTTTGAAATGTACGTTCTTCCTTCACACTTCTAAAAATCTATTTTTTGAAAACCACCCCCACACAAAAACAAGAGGGATCACACCCCAAGAGAGAAGGATTTTATTTCCACCTGGGTTTCTTGGAAGGGTTGTCTGTGGTCCAGCTTCCTAAGGAGTGGGGCTCCCACAGAGTCAGGGCTGATCCATTTGTGTCCTGTGACTGTCCCTTGGAAGAAGAAGGGGAAAAAGCCGGAGGGCTTTAACGCTATTTCCAGCCCTTCCACACTGTACTGAACACGCTATGAACACGCTCCTATCTGACTTCCTCTTTCATTATTTATTACTCACAGGGGCTCACAGAGTCACTTCCACACACCAAGTTCACCTCCTCCCCTCCCACTCTGGCCTCATGGTTGCTTCTGCTCAAGGCTCCCAGGTCTGGAGGAGCAAGGATGACCTTTAGCTTGGCCCGGTCCCGAAGCTCACAGTCATGTAACAGGCTGTGTCAAGGAAGCCTTGTCTTTAGGGTCACTGCGCCTTTGCCGTAACCTTGTGCTTGAAAACCAGATTGCGGGAGATGCCTACACTTACCCCAGGTCTGTGGCTTCTACATGCAGCTAGTGAATGCACATCTACCTAACTTCAGAGCTGATAGGGTTTTTTAGTAGCCTGACCAACAGGATCTCTTTGGATTTAAAGTCAATTATTGGGAATGGAAAACTGAGAGTCTTGCCAGGTTTAATAGCCAAAACTTCCTAGGTTTTGCTGAACTCAAATCTGTCAGCTCTTCGATAGATATTCTCTTAAGATCTTAATGTAATTTGACTCAATCTTTGCATGGCCATTATATGTATTTTAGAGAGACACTGGAATTCCCCCGTCCCCCACTTTCGATAACACACTTTTGCAACTGGGAAAGTAATTTAGAATTTAAAACAATATTTATACCAACCTCACATGTAATTGTGTTGGAGTTGGATTGGGAGATATGCACCATATTGGAATCACAGCCATATTTCCGCAGCATTATTAAGGAACCTGCTGTTGACTTTACCCCTAGTTATGGCTTCTACATCACACAGGGCGGAGAATAAAATCTCCTCATTTCTCCTCCTCAGAGTAACTCGTATGCACTCCACTGCCTCTTACTTCATTTTTCAATTTGCCTCAATTTGTTGGTATAAATTGACAAGGCAGCTTGGACAATATTAACTTACATTGTACACAATTATGAATAAGAATAGAGGTAACCTGATTGACTTAACCTAAAATATAGGTCTATTTAGGTTATGGTAATGTAGAACTGAAATTGACCTCAAAAATAGAATATTACTGTTTATTTCATAAAAGGATTTTCATTGTTGTTTGCTTTGCTTTGTTTCTTGGTGTTGAGAGCAAACCCCAGACATCATGCATTCTAGACAAGCTTGCTACCACTGGGCTACCCCTCAGCACGTCATTTGATTTAAGTAAAACTTTTCCGTACATATTAAAAGTAAGATTCAGTTTTCAGTACAAAATACATTTAGATGCAATGTTTTTTCAATATCATGCCTAGCGTATACAGGGAGGCAGAAATTATTTTGATATGCACTATTAGATTAAGCACACATTTAGAAAAATCTTATTTCTACAGACTATCATTTTAGTGCAAAGTCAAATATTCCAAGATGAAAACACCTACTGCAATGTGCAGGCACAGAGACCTATACCACATACAAAAAAGTCCTATTATTCTCTGATTCACAATGAACTATTGCATCAAAGGCTGTTGTGTTGCAATGGGTGCCCTGAGGCAGTGAGGGATTTCTGCTCTATCCACCTTCCAAGGGCTTGGCATCCAGGGCCTGGAGAGAGCCAAGTCCTTAGGCTTCAAGCTGAGATGGAAGGGCTAAAGCTCCACTAAGCAAGATGGGCTCACAGGCAGCCCAAGTCCCCGGATGGTCCAGGCGGTCTGCAGGGCAGCTTGGTACCTGCTCTGGTTGATCTACCTCGCTGGGCAGGTTTTCCCTCACAGCTGGCCACTGGCAGCTTATCCAGCCTGAGCCTACGATCAAACCCGGGGCTTGTAGAGATGAGTTTCTTCACCCGTACGGCATAAAACAATTCACATGACTCTTTTGGGTTTTTAATATCATGAGAACATTTTAGAAAAATCCACTTTTCCATTTTACCCGGAAGACACGTGTACCTAATGACCATTCACATTTTCCTTTCAGTGCCTCGGGCACAGGCCCAGCGAGCACTCAACCATTTGTGGGCGAGTGGCAAACTGCAAGAATATGCAGTCCTTAACTATCGTTCCTCGCTTGCTATTTCTAGTGACTTACTGATAATGTCATATTTTTCTCGATGTCTTTCACATCAGCCCTTTCTCTCTCAGACAGGGTGGCTCAGACTCTCTAAACCTCATCCAAACTTCTGTGTCAATACCGTGTTTTTAAATCTATCAGACCTGATCGTCTTGGATTTTGAGTTAATATTAGGCCTCATTGGTATCTAGCTATCTACTCTACAGACACGCATTTCCTCTTCTCCCCCGTCGTCTGTCTTGGTCAGTGCCTCTGTGTGCTGTAGCAGAAAGGACACACAACTTTAAAAGTATAGAAGATGCAAAGCCTGCAGGCCCTGGGAGTGGATCTTGAGTGAGTCACGTGTGCTTTCTGACCCTCCCTGGGGAGAGAGTCCCAAGCGGGGTTGGGAAGTAAGACCAGGGCTTTGCAGCTCTGACACTAAGTCTGTGTTTTGGCACCTCATGTCCTACTTGAGTCTGTGGACATACGATCGGAACAGATGCGAAAGGAAAAATGCTTTGGGCTTTCAAAGAAATCATTATCAATCACATGACTGGGATCACTGCCTTTCATTTGCATACTATTTAAAAAGCTGAACTGCTCTTTTTATTCTCTCATGAGTTCCGTGAAGGACAGCCCCAATTGTCCCCATGACCCAGGAGGGAAAGCCATGGCACACGGCTGTCACAGCGTAACTGGTGTCACCCACATAAAGAAAGTTGCCTGTAGGATGTTGATTGGTTTTCAGTTTCCAAGATTCTTGGAGATCCTCATGTACTGAGAACTGTTTTATGATTTTATCCTAGGAACTGAGTCCCACCAATTGTTCAGTGCATCAACATACCTCTAAAATATTTGAAGTTGAACTCAGAAACTCAACTCACGAGAAAGGAATTAAAAGCACATTAACACATAGGGGTTGTGTTCCGAGACATTTCCAGAACTCAGAAGGCCCGACTGCTAATGCCATTCACACATTTAAAGGCAGCTCTGGTGATGGAGTCGGGGAGACAGTGAAATGAAACCAAAGGGGCAGAAGGAGGTGGACAGGTGTGTGTCCAGCACGCTTTGGAGGACACCAGGTTAGACTTTTTCTGCTCTCTGAAGACGACAGAACAAGTAAGAATAACAAGACAGAATAAAATATGTGATGGGTGAGTGCCGTCCTATTTACATTTGTTATTTTACTGTATTTAAAAAGAGACTCCATTGCTTTGGTTATTTTACTGTCCCTTTTTAGTTTTTCTCCCCAGCACCTGACACCATCAAGCACCCCACATTACTTAGCAGTTTTATTGACTGCCTGGGCATTACAATGTCAACATGATGAACATAAGGATATCTGTCTGTTTTGTTTACTGTGGTTCTGCAACATACTCCGGGCAAGTCACTGGCAACAAATGAACAAATGAATTGCCCGGCATAACAGCCCTCAGGTAGGTATTCTGAAGCATTTGCCACAATCCTGGAGCCAGTGCATGACAAGACCAGGGTGCAATCTGTCCTCTAAACTACAGTCCATAGCTGTGCAGGGTGCAGGAGTCATCTCAGTTTACTTCGATACAACCCATTAGACATTCAAGTCACGCAGTCGACTAACTCCCTTTCTT
Source organism: Petromus typicus (assembly GCA_004026965.1). NCBI lineage: Eukaryota > Metazoa > Chordata > Mammalia > Rodentia > Petromuridae > Petromus > Petromus typicus. Next base: position 37,730 of record PVIR01011720.1, read on the forward strand.
CCCAACCTCTGCTCATTAAGCAACTTTCTGATTCAAATCTGGCTTCTCAGGGAAAAAAAAAAAAAACATGGACCAGCCATCATGCTTGTCTGTTCTGCTTGAAAATCATCATTTATCTTGCTAAATTAAGGACGGGCAATTAACGCATATGCGTTGTGATCTGTCCACATTTCTGCCTTCTGACTCTGGCTAGTGAATTCCCACCCCATTTCATTCAGTTACCCCAATGCCATCTAGGATCAGAGCCTGCAAAGGCTGGCATTACACTGGCCTTTGGTCATCTAGGAGAGAGCTTGCCTTGAGGCGCTATTCCAGACAAACCATCTGTTGGGCTGTACATCCACCTCCCCAGGTGGTCACCTGGCGTCGTCACAGCAGGCTTTTAGCAAGGCAGCATCCGACTGTAGTCACCTGCTTTAATTTGGTAATGACAGTGATGAATATAAATTGTGAAATGAAGCTTATGGGTATCACACTGACTTAGCAGGAGCACAAAAGCGAGCCTGGGTTTTGTCTCAGGGTACACTTGGAAGGTTAAGTTGAGTTCTCTAAGCAAGCCAGATCATTTTCATGTCTGATTACCAAGGGCTTGAGGGTTGGAACAAACACAATGCTGCTACAAGAATGAAAGATCAATGTGAAGCTAATTCCTGTGGCGTGGGCCCTAATCATATACTAAAGGTAACATAAGAGGAAGGGCCTGTACATTCTCCAAACATGGAAGGATTTCAGAATGATTCTTACAACTTTAATTATATGAATCATTTTTTCCCAAAATTGTAAAATTTTTCTTTGACATATCATATCTTCAAACTCCTATCACTGGAACTGAAACATACATTAGAATTTTTATCAAATACATCCGGTTCAGGATTTTTTTGCCATTACATCTGTGAGTTGATGATTTTAAATTCTCTTTTTTTTTTTTTTTTAAGGTTTTTTTGAGACAGGGTCTCACTTTGTAGTTCAGGCTGGCCCTAAGCTCAGCCTCCAACTCACATCACAGCAATCCTCCTGCCTCTGCCTCCCGAGTGCTGGGATTACAGGCGTGAGCCACCACGCCCGGCACTGTGGTATGTGGTAATGATTGCTGCTGGGGTGAGTCTCCACACCCAGTATTGTTATGTGGTTACCGGATTGAACCCGGGCCCTTGCACCTGCAAGACAGGTGCCAGAATCACTGAGCTATATTCCCGGCCCCCAATGATTTTAAATTCTAAAATAAACTTGCTCCTCTGTGCTTTTATTCTAGCAGTAATAAAGTGGTAAAGAGGATGTTTTCTATGGAAAACAAACTGTGGGTAATAGCTGCATGCCATTTCAAGGAATGAAATGCTTGACATTTAAAATGCTTTAAAGAGCTTGCTCATTAACAATTGCTTTATTTGATTAAGGTAGTGTCCAGTAATGCGGCAGCCACAGTGATCAAATCCCAAAGCCGAAGAGAGGGCAAGGAAGAAACCTCTCCACACACACTGGTCTCACAGCTGGCGCCTCCGTAGGAACCATTTCTAATCTATTTTTAAGTATCATAGTATTTCTTGCATATTGTCAAATTTGCCACAAAACTATAAATTACTTTAAACTAGAAAGTAAAAATAATGCCTACAGATTTCTTTAAAAAGCTAGAAATGAACTCTCTTTTAAAGTAATTACCAGTTAAACATCCTTGGCTGGAGGCTGACAGGTTTCCAGTGAGCAGGCAACAAATGTTCTTATGTTCTGAAATCGGTTTTTTCTCTCACAAAAATAGTGTAGCCTCTTCTCCCTGTTCTCTTTGCTAACTTAAAAGACATTGCCCGTGTGATGTGGGAAATGTAGTCTCTGCCAGTGTAATGGCTAATTACAGCAACGGGAGGGAGAAATAAGAAAATCCAACTCAATTGCAAATAAGTAAAAAAAGGCCACGTGAGCTTTACCTACCACTTCACGCCTTGTACAATCTCTATCTTTGTCACTGATTACTTTTAGTTTTGGTTTGATGTTTTGATGTCCATAGTTATGAGTTTTAGAGAAAGTGCATTTAGGCAGTATTTATATTTTGGAAGAACAAGGATGCCTTTATCAGGAATCATCCAAGTGCAATCTATCTCTGTTCTATTTTCAGAATAAAACATATTCTCTTGTTGGAATAACTTAATGCAATCTATCATTTTCTTCTCCACTGTTGTTTTAGGATTTCTTTCAGGACAGGAAGACTCAAGAGATGGCAAGTTCTTGCTGTTATTAGTTTTTTGTTTGGGGTACCAGGGGTTACACCCAAGGTGTCCACACTTATCCTTTTCTACAACCTCTGCCCTTTTCCTTTTGAGACAGAATTTCACCAAGTTGCTCAGATTGAGCTCCAACTTGCCTCCGTCACTCAGAATACCGGTCCTAAGAGAGTCAACTATCAGAGGTGGCTAAAATGCAAGTTTTAAAGAGATCATTCTTCCCCAGGCTATGAACTTTGTGATATATCCATCACAAAAAGAAACCACTTGCTTGATGGGGAAAGGAATACTTTGCTTGAATAATCCTTCTGAGAAGAACAATAAAAGCAACCTGTTGATTGACTCCTTCTAAAAAGGATATATTAATAGTTCCCCAAACCACAAGGAAGAAAAGTCATGTTCCCCTTCCTGCTAATTTTAGGATCAATTTTCTGGTTCTATAAAATCAGCATGCTGATTTTTTTTCTACACAATGAATAGAAAAAAATATCAGATGACAACTTGATACCACAGCAAGTTACCCAGACACCATTTGAACTGAGATTGATTTTTTTTTTTTTTTTTGAGACAGGGTCTCACTTTTGTGGTTCAGGCTGGCCCTGAGCTCAGCCTCCAACTCACATCGCAGCAATCCTCCTGCCTCTGCCTCCCGAGTGCTGGGATGACAGGCGTGAGCCACCACACTTGGCACTGTGGTGTGTGGTACTGGTTGCTGCTGGGCCTGAGTCTCCATACCCAGTATTATATGTGGTTACCAGGGATCGAACCCGGGTCCTTGTGCTTGCAAGACAGGCGCCGGAACCACTAAGCTAAATCCCCAGCCCTGAGATTGATTTTTTAAAGTGACAGTTAACTGTGAGTTTTGAGGATTACTCGAAGGCTTAGCTTTTCCAAATTCTCAAACAATAAAGCAATTCTTGAGCTATTGAATTCTGTAGAGTGACGTATAAGCTTCCATTATACAGAGACTGGATATACCCAACTTACAACCTTAGATAAATACTTCTATCTCTGAAGACCCTTAAAAGCGATTGTGTAAAATATTGTATCAAAGACTGTTGTTGGAAATCCCAAGAGATTTCAAGGTGTAAAAAACACATCAATGTCATTTAAATCAAACAAAATGGTTCCTTGCTTTTCCATCTACATTTTAACCATCTTTCCCACAAGCTTATTCAATAAATACTACGTGAAACAAATGTTTTGTACTTTGTCCCACAGATGCAATTTACCAACCTGACTGATTTCTTTCTCCAAGCTCCCCTGCAGTCTCTATACTCCATATTTTCTCCTTTATTTTTTTTTTGAATTTTTAAATTCAAATCTTTATTGGTACATTATGAATACGCATCATCATCACATTCAATAGTGAGTTTGTACCAGCATATGACACGACTTAATTCTCATTTCTTCCCTTCCCCCTACTTCCTGTAACCCCCCACCCCCTATATACATAAGCTTTGTTTCCTTTTTTCTTTATTACTATCACATTCTCTTAGCTTCTATTACTTTCACATCGACCAAACCACTGAGAACAAGGGAGATGCACAGATGAATATAGAGAAGGATAAAGTTCGCAGAGTGGGTGTGTAATCGAGTACAAAAATCCAACAAAAACACATAATGCAGAAAGGGAAGAATAAATGGAAGAACGGAATTAGAGGAAGAGAAGAAATCTGGCAACATATCCCAGCTAAGGCATGACCTTAGGGAAAAAAATAAGAATGAGCAAGAGGACAATTTATTCTTCTAGGAAGACTATTGTGTTACCATGATGTAAGCACACCAACGGATTTGCTTGTTCCCAGTTGGAGAGACTGTACTCACGTGTGTGAGCCCATGTGTCGGCCACCGTGGATGCCTAGTTCTTTAGTGCTCTACCTTTTGTTAAATGGATTTCTGTTCCCTCTCATGGACTACTCTATCCGAGAAAGAGTGAGGGAAAGGAGCTGGCCGACATCGGTTGCTGATAAAAATCTAACACCAATTTCTACTCCATTTTCCTCGCCATCTTCCCGTCCAGACCAGAGATGGGACCCTAGGCACACTGAGGCTTGTTACGTCCTTAGAGTAAATTTAGTTGGTGTTGTAGGACTGTCTGAAGGCCACTAAATGACTGGGGCTTACACTCAAGAAAAGAGTCTCGCTGATTCTCTAGTATATCTGGAGGGTGATTCTATCTTCTCTCTGCTTCTGGACATGCACTTCCAACCACAGAACCACAGAGTATCAGAGGCCAAAAGGTCCTTTGATAAATTTAATGCCTTGTTTTTCACAAAGGAACCAAGAGGAGGTTAAAGAACTCACCCAATCTCTCTATACCTCTTATTTCCTAATGTAGTTCTCTATGTCAAGGTCAATCTCGAAACCTTAGATTCCTCTGCTAAAAGGGTGCACCTTAATTCTGTTTTGATAAAAGAGTTAGAGATATTATGAGGTATTACATTCCTCACCACTAGAGGTCTTTGAATACATTTTTAATTGTTAGAAAAGGTATTTTTATATATTTTTTGACCTATAAGAACAATGAGAAAGTATGAAAAGAACCACACAACCAGCAGTACCCAGGCTAGATCCAAGTGAATTCAGCTAGACTAATCTTTCTGCTTTTGACGACTCTCTGGCTTTGCGTAGCTCTCACTTGCATTATTAGAAAGCTAAACTAAGCAACTGAAGACATCTCATCACATATCACTGGCTTGTTCATCTGTTCAAACATTCAATCAGCAAATATTTACAAAGTGCTGCCAGGGGCTGAAGCTGCCCTAGGACCTGGTGATATAACAGGGACCAAAGAAAATCTGCCCTCATGCAGGTCACATTCAAGTGTGGGAGATAAACGATTAAAAAATGGTATGTTGGATACCGTAAATGTTTTAGGGAAAATGTTTTAAAAAGCAGAGTCAGATTATAAAGAAGAAGAGTAGGGAGGGATCTGTTTTGAAAAGGTGACCAGAGAAAGCTCTCTGAGCTGGTGACATTTAAGCAAAGGCTTGCAAAATGTGAGAGAACATTCGGATGTTGTGACTGCGAGAACACACACAAAGGGCAGTGGGCGGAAGGGAGCCGGTCAGTGTGGGAACAGCCTGGCTGCGAGCAGGCCGGAGCCTCTGCAGGGGGAGGGCAGGGGACAGCAGGTGGCAGGGCGTGCGGGTCTGGACATGCGTCTGGATTGGATTCTGTGCACAGCAGGAAGCCAGCTGAGGTCTGAAACAGGAGAGCACATATTCTGGTTTGTGTTCAAACCCATCTCACTGTTTTCTGAGGACAGACTGGCAGAGGGATAAGCCTGGGATCAAGAAGGCCACCGGGGTCACCCCTGCCACGGTGCAGAGGACAGCTGAAAATGTTCTGGACTACTGAGTTAGAAGTTTTAAGATTATTACTTCATTGAATAGTTTACAAGAGATACTCAATGTACTGTGCACTACAGAGACAGAGGAAGGAGGAAAGAGAGCTTCCTATTTGGGCCAGGGATATGGCTCAGTGGTGCTGCATCTGCCTGGCAAGCACAAGGTCCAGAGTTCGATCTCCGGTACTGCACAAAAAAGAAAGAAAGAAATCAAAACAAAACAAAACCCTTTCTTATTTACCACTTTAATAAGCAACAAATGCAAGTATAGAAAAGAGTGAACATATCTAATGCACAGCAAAGAATTGAACTGGTTTTCTCCTTGATTCACAGGAAGCAGACTCTGAAGTGCCTAGAATATCCCAAGACAAGGGAAGCTGTGCTCCTCTCAAGCCCTTTGTATCTCATCTGAGTCCAGGTAGGAGAGGGGCTGACTCTGGTGGGGCTGCTCACCGGCAAGACCAACTGTGCAACTCAAGGTTTGGGTTCTGAGTTGGTTAAGTTCTGAGGAGGGGTGGGGGCTGGGGGCCAGTCACGTGAGCCATCTGTACGTCAATCAGCTTCTGTGAGGAAACCCTATTGAATGCTCTGGACAGAGAAGCTCAGCAGTGCTTCCTGGCTGTTAAACACGTCCAGTGTCAGCAGGGCAAAGTGCCCTGATCCTGCAGGGGGCACCGCAGCCCGGTGCTCAAAACCTACCTAGGCCTGTGCTATACATCTCCTCATTTGTCTCTTCCTGATCCGGATCTTTCCTCATCAACCTGGACCTCCGAGTGTAGTGCTCCTTTGGCTGCTGTGACATTCTAGTGAACGCCCAAACCTGAAGGGGTGACGGCAACCCCTGAATTTGCAGCTGTGAGCCTCAAGTTCAGGGATCTGGGGACACCCAGGGGCAGCAGGCTTAAGCAATAACAGTCTCTCAGAGGGGACCATGATCGGTGACCGTCGGGGGGGGGTCTGTGCTAACCGGAAGTGGTTCGGGTCAGACTTGTGCTGCAGTGCACCAGTCCATGTCAAGTCACTGTCCCTGCCCAAAATAGAGGGGACCTCGGGGGAACCTGAGGGGAGGGAGTATTTTCCTCCCAGTGCCACTCTGTTCTGAAGTTGGCAGAGGCCTGTATGCATTAGATTGTCAAAATCGATTTAGTGGGCCTGGGGAAGGATGGATTTCTCGCATGTGGAATTTCAGGTATAAACAGTTCCATGCAAGACCAGTCTCCTCTGTTCAGGCCCACAGAGCCAGCACTTCTGAGTGGCCCCGTCCCGACGTGTGTAGTGAGCAGACAGCCACAACCACCGTTGCCCTGAACAGTGGAAGAGGAGGAGATAACTACCGATAACCCACGTGGTGCAAACATTCTGCGGGTCCCTCACGCTCCAATTTCTGTTCTTTTTTTTGAGACAGGGTCTTGCTTTGTAGTTCAGGCTGGCCCTGAGCTCAGCCTCAGACTCACATCACAGCAATCCTCCTGCCTCTGTCTCCCGAGTGCTGGGATGACAGGCGTGAGCCACCACGCCCGGCACTGTGGTATGTGGTACTGGTTGCTGCTGGGCATGAGTTTCCACAGCCAGTATTGTATGTGGTTACTGAGGATTGAACCTGGGTCCTTGTGCATGCAAGACAGGCGCCAGAACCACTGAGCTAAATCCCACCCCACTTTTCTTAATTTATTATTCACATGCAATCAAGGAATCGCAAAACTGATCCTGAAGGCCCTTGGAGAGCCATTAGCTCCTTCTTTTTTTCAGCAGTACTTTGTTGAGACCCTTCTTGTCTAACAATGTTTGGGAAGAGTCCAGTTCCCAAGGGAAATGAAGTAAGAAAACAGTTACACAAGGCACAGGGAAAGAATTTCAGATGGAGGGAAGGGCTCTGGGAAAATAGGACACGCTGCTCTTACAGAGGTCTCTTCCTTACAGGCACTGGGCCGCCAAAGGAAGATTTTCATTTCTGAGGATGTGTGTTCCTCATGAAGAAGACAGATGGACTTAAGTTGTCAAACTGAAACCCACCTACGGACCAGAAGAAAGCGGCAATGATAACACCAGAGACGGGGTTGGGTGGGGAGGCCGCCAAGCCTGCCTGGCTTATGGGTGACAGCCCACAGCCTCTGAATCAAATCCTGGTTCCGCCACAGGTGGCCTGTTTTACGACACTGTCCTTCAGTGCAGAGATGCTGGTTTTCCTTCCTCCACTCTCGTTCCTTTGTGTCTACTGCAGGGTATATGACACCTCCCAGAAATTCCACAGAGAATCATATGGTCCCTCTACTTAAAAATTCTCGGTGGCTAGGTGGACTGGCGTACACTGATAATCTCAGGCCTCTAGGCAGCTGAGGCAGGAGGACTGTAAGTCTGAGCCCAGCCCAGCTACTCTGTGAGATCCCTTCTCAAAATTGAAAGGAAAGTTTAAAAAGGGCCCAGAGATCCAGCTCAGTGTGAGAGCTCTGGCTTCAAGGCTGTGCAAAACAAAACAAAACAAAGCAAAGTCATGGATGTCTCTTCTTTACTTGCAGGATCAGCAAAAACTTCTTAGCACGAGCCCTTCCTGCCATTGGGCCCCAACCTAATCCGGGTGGCTTAGGCCCTGTCTGGGTGTCAGCTACAGTCAGCCCTGTGCATCCTCAGGTTCAGCCTGTGCGGGTTCAACCAACCACAGAGAGAAAATATTTGGAAAAATAACTGTCACACCGAAGAAACAAACATATACAGACTTTCTTTTCTTGTGGTTAAATTCCTTAAACACTACAGTAAAACTAATTACAAAGCACTTCTACTGTATTAAGTGTTAAAAAGTGGTTTAGAGATGATTGGGCCGGGGCTTTAGCTCAAATGGTACTGTGCCCACCAGGAAGTATAGGCTCCGAGATCGATACCCTGTACCGCAGAAAGAGAAAAAGAAATGATATAGAAATGATTTAAAGCACATGGGACGATACTGGTAGGTTATATACATACATATTTATATAATGGGCTTGAACATGCACAGATTTCCGCATCTGAACCAGGTTCTGGATGCTGCAGGAGAGCTGTATTCATCACTCATTTCCTTTGCACACCATGTCTGCTTCCTAACCAGGGCCGGTTAGTCATCTGCAGTTGATCAAGCGTCTCACTGCCTGACGCTGTCGTCCAACTTTTGTGACCGTGTGTTACAAAAGGCACCCCAAGATTCCTGAAAGCAGTGAATTCACTCATCCTATCTTTGCGCTTCCCTGGAGTGTCCAACTCTT
>PVIR01011721.1:0-46475 GCA_004026965.1 Petromus typicus
ACAATTTTCATTGAGGGACTTGTTCTTATTTGTTTTCTCTACTACTTATTAGTTTGTTACAAGGTGGTGAAATGTTTTAGTCTCTTTGAATCTTTGAGAAGAGTTGTTTAAGAAATACTTAAAATCATCAGATGCTAAGACTGTGATGTCTGTATGAATAATAAAATCAGTCTTGATTTGCTTTCAAAGGACATTTCTGATCAGATAGACTTTCCTTTGGCATAAAAACAATAATGACTACCATCTATTCCATGAAACTTTTCTTGCAGAATGTAGTTTGCCTGTCCTCTAAGTTCCCAGAGCATTTTGGTGGTTGTCTGATGGCGACTTGTTCTGTTTAGTGTACTATTTTTTGTGTATGTCTCATTCTAAATTGGAATCATTTTTTAGATCTCTGTTATATCTGTATTCCCTAGGTGCCTTACATATTTTAGGTGTGGTGCAATAATTATTTGAATGATCTGTTGGTTTTTTTTTCCTTTTTTTTTTGAGATAGGGTCTCCATTGGTGGTTCAGACTGGTCCTGAGCTCAGCCTCAAACTCACATCACAGCAATCCTCCTGCCTCTGCCTCCCAAGTGCTGGAATTACAGGTGTGAGCCACCACAGCCGGCACTGTAGTACGTGCTGCTGATTGCTGCTGGGCGTGAGTTTCCATACCCAGTATATGTGGTTAACTGGGGATCGAACCCAGGTCCTGTCGCTTGCAAGACAGGCGCCAGAACCACTGAGCTAAATCCTTGGCCCATGTTGGTTTTTTGGTAGATACAATATTGAGAAATACCTGGGGAATAAAGTATGTCAGATGCTTTTTTTTTTAGGTTTTTTGAGACAGGGTCTTGCTTTGTGGTTCAGGCTGGCCCTCAGCTCAGCCTCAAACTCACATCACAATCCTCCTGCCTCTGCCTCCCGAGTGCTGGGATTACAGGCGTGAGCCACCACGCCCGGCACTGTGGTATGTGGTACTGGTTCCTGCTGGGTGTGGGTCTCTACACCCAGTATTGTTATGTGGTTACCGGGGAATCGAACCCGGGTCCTTGCGCTTACAAGACAGGCGCCGGAACCACTGAGCTAACTCCCCGGCCCCCTGTCAGATGCTTTTTTTAAAGATTTCATTGTAAAGGATACTTTGGTTGCATGCCTCCTTTCCAGAATCCTAGATGTATTAACTTCCACTTTCCAGATGATGTAATGAAGGCATAATGAAATCATAAGTTTCAGGGCTGGAGAAACCGTATGCTTCCATCTGTGGTCAGTAACTATCTGGAGGCAGTGGAGTGAGAGAATAGTATTAAAAAATAAGTCCTGTATAGAGAGGTAAGGCAGCAACTTGTGTACATAGCTGAGAGTGTATTTCCTGTATTATCATCTGGCTTTCTGCTGAGGCTTTAACATTTTGTATTAAGGTTGAGATTTGGAAAGAAGGAAAAGGAAGAAGAGCCACACAGTGGGATTGTGTATGACCTCATTTCTTTTTTATTATTGGCACATGTTCATAAAACTTAATACATGCATCTTGGGGAATGGGTACATATATAGATTGCATCATAACCTTTATTCATTTTTTGTATGCAAGACAGTAGTTTTACAGTAGTAAGTTAAAAAAAAGATAATTAAAATTGGCTTAAACAGACAAAGCTGAACATTGATGGACTCTTACAGTTGGAAAGTTCAAGAATTGTTATAGCCCCAGATGTAAGAGAATTCAGAGTGTGAGAATTGTGTCTAGATCTCCTATTGGCTTAACAGTCTCTTGACTCTTCTGGGTTGGCTATTTCAGGTAATTTTTCTCCTCCGGTTGATAAACTAGTTAGGGAAGAAGTAGATTCTCTTACTGGGTAGCTCCAGCAAAAGTTCGAAGATGAACGTTGATTGAGTCAGGCCTTACTCCTAGATACATTTTTGTGGTATAAATAATGACCATCCCTGACTCCTAGTTGTTAGAGTTGTCTCACCCATAGGCACATGTAGTTAGAAAGTTCAAGAAGTAATTTCCTACAGGACTTCCAAAGATGTGGTAGAAATGAGTGCTGCGTGGGCAAAACTTGTAAGGGATTGGGGTGTAGCTCAGTGGTACCATGCATTCTCAGCATGTATGACATCTTAGGCTTAATCTGCAGGACTAGATAAAAATGATTTTTAAAAAACCCCCAAATAAGAAGACAACAAAAACAAAGAAGAAATCCGATGCCCACCACACTTGGCCTAATTGTGTTGCCAAAATGTGGTATTCATGCTGGTGGAGTCATTCTTTCTTTTTTTTTTTTTTTGTACAGGGAATCAAACTCAGGACCTTGTGTTTGCCAGACAGATACTGTGCCACTGTACTAAAGTCATATTTGATTTTATGTAGGCTTTTAGTAGAAGCTGTGGTATGGCAGAGAGGGTTTTAAGTAACCTTGAGACTCTAAGAATGGATTGTTTGATTCTGAACATTCCATGAAGACTTAATTAAAATGATTTTTTTAGGTGGCCTGAATCCTGGAGGGTTCCTGACACTATTGCTATTAGAATTTTTATTAGAATCACATTTTACATTTGTAGGACAGAAAACTTCATTAGTATAAATTAGAAAATGGAGCACTTTAGAGCTATTTAAGTCTTCCAGGATGGAAACTTTGCTTGATGGTGATTGAAAGAAGAAAAAGAAACTAGGTCCAGGATCCACAGTGAACGTTGTGATGGTATTAATATCCTTGGTATTCATCTTGTAGGAGAAGAGGCTGAAAATAATTAGGTAATGGTTCAAATTCATTAGGTACAATAGGCCTTGCCTTTGAATTGAGGGATGATCTACTGGAATCAGAAGAAGATTTACTTGTCTGGTTTGGGAAAGCATATTTTAGAAATTGATTTTATTGGTACATTTTATATACACATCATGATCACACTGGACATCGAGAATTTGAACCAGTATATGACAGTTTAATTCTCATTTTGGGAAATAATTTTTAAAAAGTCCTTTATGAAATCTTCTTTTAGATTTTTTTTTTTTTTTGAGACAGGATCTTACTTTTGTGGTTCAGGCTGGCCCTGAGCTCAGCCTCCAACTCGTATCACAGCAATCCTCGTGCCTCTGCCTCCCAAGTGCTGGGATTACAGGCGTGAGCCACCATGCCCGGCACTGTGGTATGTGGTACTGGCTGCTGCTGGGCGTGAGTCTCCATGCCCAGTACTGTAATGTGGTAACCGGGGAATTGAACCCGGGTCCTTGCGCTTGCAAGACAGGCGCCGGAACCACTTAGCTAACTCCCCGGCCCTTCTTTTAGATCTTAATAATCATTTGAAGACTATTCCTGAAATTTCTGCCTCAAGTCTTCAATTTTTTTTTTTTTTTTACTTATAGTGCTGCTTAAAATTCAGACTTCTAAGAACCATGGGATCTTGTGTCCCAGATACTTAAGAGACTAATGAGAGTCATGAGTTGAGCTGGTTCAGCCCTGGAGCAGAGACAAATACAGGTGTTGCTGTGTAACAGATGTGCTATCCATTTTTGAGACTGTTATGGATAAGGTAGAATTAATTCAGGTAATAAATCCTCCTCATAATCTCATTGATTTGGCCAGTTATGATTTTTGGATGTCTGTTGTGGATTCTGCACCATAGTAGGCACTGGAGATATGGAAATGGACAATTTATTTCTAGTTCTCAGGGAGCCTGAGATCTAGGAAAGATGAAATTGTAAATAACATGCAGTGTGTGTGTGTGTGTGTGTGTGTGTGTGTAGTAGAGACCAGAGACAGAGAAACACAGGGTGCGGGGGAGTTAGTTCTTAGCATAGATGAAGTATGTGTCAGAGGAACCCAAAAAGGATATTCATAATTCTGCCAAGGGAGAGATGAGGCACAAATGGTTTGGAGGAGATGACCTTTCAGCAGTGACATCATTTACAAGGTGTGGCCTATGACGGTGCAGTTGAATTACAAATTAAGAGGAATGATGAGAGGTTAGGTTTTGAGTTTAGATGTTATATCCTAAAAGAAGATTTTTTTTTTTTTTTGAGACAGGGTCTGGCTTTGTGGTTCAGGCTGGCCCTGAGCTCAGCCTCCAACTCACATCACAATCCTCCTGCCTCTGCCTCCCGAGTGCTGGGATTACAGGTGTGAGCCACCACGCCCGGCACTGTGGTATGTGGTACTGGTTGCTGCTGGGTGTGGGTCTCCACACCCAGTATTGTTATGTGGTAACCCGGGAATCGAACCCGGGTCCTTGCGCTTGCAAGACAGGCGCTGGAACCACTGAGCTAACTCCCCAGCCCGTAAAAGAAGATTTTAAAACTTGAATAACTTAAACAAAGAAGTAGTATGATCAGCTTGGTACTTCATTTTGAATTTTTAGTAAATGATTCTTTCATGTGGTCTTAAATTTAAAACAATAATATAAAAGGACATGTAGCGTAGAAAATTTTCACTTATCGAATCACCTTCCTCTCAAACAACCACTATGAAGATTTTTTTGTATATTTTTCCCGGAGCTGTGTTCTCTAAGCGTAAGTAAATACAAAAATATGTGAGTGTAGTCTCTCTGAGGCTTCTCTGACACAGGTGATAGTATGTCAAACACACTGTTGTGGCCCTTTTATTTTGTTTGCATAAGCTCTTTGTCTTTGTGAGATCTCTCTGTGTTGTATCAAAAGTTTTCTCATTTTTTCCCATGGCTGCTTAATTTTCCATGTCTCCCAGTTTGCTTAATCATTATCATTGATCACGTTGTTTGAAACCTTTTTTTTTGTGTGTATGACAGGGTCTTGCTTTGTAGTAGCTCAGGCTGGCCCTGAGCTCAGCCTCCAACTCACATCACAGCAATCCTCCAGCCTCTGCCTCCCGAGTGCTGGGATTACAGGTGTGAGCCACCACACCCGGCACTGTGGTATGTGGTACAGATTGCTGCCGAGTGTGAATCTGCACACCCAGTATGGTATGTGGTTACCGGGATCGAACCTGGGTCCTTGCGCTTGCAAGACAGGCGCTGGAACCACTGAACTAAATCCCTGGCCCATTTGAAACCTTATTGTGTTACACAGCTAAGATAAGTTTTGCTGATTACAAACATTGTGCAGAAAAAATGTGAAGACTCACATTTTTTGGAAAACCTGAGTATTTGCTGAATGGATGATTAGAAGAAAGGTGGATGCCTTAGAAGCAAGGAGAGATGTGAAGGGATGAAATTAGAGAAGAAAAACTCTCAGGCTACTGGGAATAGGAGAGACTAGAGGGAGATATGTTTCGAGAAGCCAGTAAGGCTAGATGACCTGGGTAATACTGGAATTCAGGGACAGAAGTAGTGGACAATAATTTCTAGAATGTTAGTAGTACATTGGAAAAACTCTGCATTTATTACTCAGATATCTTAGATGAAAATAGCAGGGTTATCTTTGAGAAAAACATGAGCAGAATTGAAGCAATCATTAGCAAAGAGAATAGGAAAGAAGAGTCAATAATTGTTGAGTTCTTAATTTCTCTTTCTTCCCATCTTGTTTTTCTAGTTCTGTTCTTACTGCTAATCTATTACTTTTTATTTTATTTTATTTTTTAGGTTTTTTGAGACAGGGTCTCGCTTTGTGGTTCAGGCTGGCCCTGAGCTCAGCCTCCAATTCACATCACAGTCCTCCTGCCTCTGCCTCCCGAGTGCTGGGATTACAGGTGTGAGCCACCACGCCCGGCACTGTGGTATGTGGTACTGGTTGCTGCTGGGCGTGAGTCTCCACACCCAGTATTGTTATGTGGTTACCGGGGAATCGAACCCAGGCCCTTGCGCTTGCAAGACAGGCGCCGGAACCACTGAGCTAACTCCCCGGCCCTAATCTATTACTTTTTAGTCCAACCATTTCTCTTTTTTCATTCTTTGATTTGAACTCATTTGTAGATCAGAGAGATGATGGTTCCTAAACTGTTGAGAATAGTATGAATTGAATTCTTATTCCCTTTATTTTAAAATTAAACATTGTGCCTGTAAAGAATGTGTTATTGATAGATGGTACGTCAAGAACTTTTCTTCCCCCAATGTATAATTTGCACATACAATTTACCTTTTTAAGTTATATAGTTCATTGATTTAAAAAAGTACACTCACAACCATTATTACTATCTGAATCTGCAACTTTTCATAATTCCAAAAGAAATCCCATCTCCAATAGCCACCTTCCTTCCCTTGCTCACTACTAAGCTACTTTTTGTCTCTGAATTTTCCTGTTCTGCATGTTTCGTATGTGAATGGATTCACAAAATACGTGGCCTTTTGTGAGTGGATTTTTTTACCAGGCAGCTGTTTTCAAGATTCAGCCATATCGATTGAGTTAATACTTCATTCATTGTGTCAGTGAACATGAATTCATTTTATGGTCACACTACATTTTATTACATATTTATTAGTTGATGAACATTTGAATTATTTGCACTTTTTGCTTATTATGAATAATGCTTTAGTGAACCAATGTTTGTGTGGACAGATGCTTTCATTTATGCTGGGTAAGTATCTGAGTGGAACGGTAGGGTCATGTGATTATTCTTTGTTCAATTTTTGAGGAATTTTTCCCAAGTCGTTGCACTATTTTACGTCTCTACCAGCAGAATATAAGGGTTCCAATTTCTGCATATGCTCGTCAACACTGATTATTGTCTTTTTGTTGTAGGCCTGCTAGTGGCTGTGAAGTAGTATTTTACTGGGCTTCTGAATTTGCATTTCTGTAATGACTTATGATATTGAGCATGGACCTGTATTTTATTTTATTTTTTTGAGACAGGGTCTTGTTTTTGTAGTTCAGGCTGGTCCTGAGCTCACTATGTAGCCCAGGGGAGCTTTGAACTCATAGCAATCGTGCTGCCTCTGTCTCCTGAGTGCTAGGATTACAGATGTGAGCCAGCATGCCTGGTGTTGTGGTATATGATTACTAGGGATCAAATTTGGGACCTTGTACTTATAAAGCTGACGCTGGAAGGACTGAACTAACCATCCGGCCCTGGACCTGCATATTTTAACTGAAAAATTTTGTAGCATCCTCAGATCCCATGTTTAGTTTTGGGGGTATAGCTGTGAACATGTGAACAAGCCAATCTGAGTCTCTGCCTTCTTGAAGCTTAGAGTTCATGTGGGAAGATAGATAGGAACAAAGTAATTGCAATTATATAAGACATAATCCCACAATATATTTAAATTTTCTATTTCAGTGATTTAAGACTTTTCCATTATCTTTAATGACTAGATTTCATACAGTAGGTATTTTTAGATGTTATGTATGGCATTTTTACATTGGCTTTTAAAAGTAATTCAAAAGAATGAGGTGTATCTATTAATCAACTTTTCCTCACTGACCAAATACCAGACAAAAACAAGTTAAAAGGAGAGAGATCTGTTTTGACTTCTGTTTTCAGAGGTTTCCGTTCCTGGTTGACTCCTTTACTGTGAGCCCCAGATGAGGCAGAACATGACAGTGGACGTGGTGGGCAGCGCTGTTCACCTCATGGCAGCCAGGAAATGAAGGCAGCCAGAGAGGAAGGAGCTGAGGACCACAGACAGTGCCCAGAGTCAGGCCTGCATGATCTGTGCCTTTAGTTAGACCTCTTCTCCTTTTTCTTTCCCATCAGTGATGTACTTTATTTTATTTTAACATCAAGTTACGATGTTATCAGTGGATAATCCAGGTAGCGATAATCCAGAGTCCCTACAGTCCAGTCATTTCCCAAGACCATCAGCCAGCGTTTGAGTTTTGTTGGAACATTTCAGATGCAAACCAGATAGGCTCCCTGCTTCTTCAGTTTAACCCTTAGCAGCTTTGCTATTTACTATTCAGGCCTTTTCCATTTTATATATAAGTTTGTTACTTGTAGAGTTTTGACTAAAGAGATTCCTTTGCTGAAAATGTTTCACTTCTTTTTTTGAGTCCTGATTACCTTTCCCGAGATGTGGTGATTCTGCAGAGTTTACAGTGGTGTCTGTGGTGAGGATTTACTAAACATTGGGTGCTCTTTCTGTGCCGGCATACCCACGTACACCTGTGCTGTGATGCTGACTTCTTGTGTTTCCCCTTTCCCTGCAGATGGTCCTCATCCCTGCTGGAGTGTTTACGATGGGCACAGATGATCCTCAGATCAAGCAGGATGGGGAAGCACCTGCAAGGAAAGTCACTGTTGATGCCTTTTACATGGATGCCTATGAAGTCAGTAATGCAGAATTTGAGAAGTTTGTGAACTCAACTGGCTATCTGACAGAGGTAATGGGTTTGGGGGTGGGTGGGGAAGAACTTGTTCTTTTCTAGAATTGTGTGCTTTGATAATAGCGGACATTGGTGACTACATTTATTAGGTGCTCAGTACCATGCTAAGCACTCTATGTATGGATTTTTAAAAATTTTCTGGTGTTCTCATGAACTGGGTTGCATTATAGGTTGCAAACTAAGGATTAGGAAAGTAATTTGTCCCAAGTTGCATGGTTGATGTGGAGTTGGCATGCAAACCTGGACAGTGTGACCCCAGAACCTGTGTTCTTAACCATATGTTATATTGTGTCAATATTTGATGTACCAGAGAAAGCCACTGTCTCACTTTTTTTTTTTTTTAAGTTTCTTGAGACAGGGTCTCACTTTGTAGTTCAGGCTGGTCCTGAGCTCAGCCTGGAACTCAGCAATCCTCCTGCCTCTGCATCTGAGTGCTGGGATTATAGGCGTGAGCCACCACGCTGGCCTTTCAAGTTTTTTGAGATAATGGATGGCATGTGATGTAAGGCCACTCTTCATTCTCAATAAGTTGCAGTGTGGTTGTTCCGGAATCACTATGTGTTTCCTAAGTGATAGATGCAGAACTGCAGCTTTTGATTCTCGTGGCTTTATCCCAGTGTCTTTACAACCCCTAAGCTTTTTTGTCTCAGTTTCAGTCATTATCTTCTGGCCTCTGAATACAGAATAAGGCCATGCAAATGGATGTTTGCCCCAAACTGGAATATAATTGTGGAGGTTTTCTACTTTATGAGGGTCTCTGTGGGTCTGAAGTATATTTGTTTTTTAAATAAGTGTCCTGTTTTCTGTCACCAAAAAATTTGTCTTCACTTTATGGAGTTTCTCTTCCCTCTGCATTCACTCACTCTTTCTCCCTGCTTTTTTTTCCTTTTATTTTTTTGAGACAGGGTCTCGCTTTCTGGTTCAGGCTGGCCCTGAGCTCAGCCTCAAACTCACAGCAGTCTTGCTTCTGCCTCGTAAGTATTGAGATTACAGGCGTGAGCCACCACACCCGGCACTGTGGTATGTGGTACTGATTGCTGCTGGGTGTGAGTCTCCACGCCCAGTATTGTATGTGGTTACTGGGGATCAAACCTGGACCCTTGTGCTTGCCAGGCACTGGAACCACTGAGCTAAATCGCCGGCTGTCTCTCTCTTTCTCTCTTCTCTTTCCCTCTCTTTCTTTTCTCCCATTAAACATCCTTTTAAACTTAAGATAGTTAATTGGTGAGTCAATGCCAAAAGCATAACATTCACATTTGGTTTTGCACTGCCACATTTCTTTGGAATTTCCTAAAATAAACAAAATAGTTGTAAATCTTTTTTTATAGATATTTGTAGAAGCAAAAGGCTCTGTTCTTTTTGTTTCATTAAGGATATTCTTGGATCAAGTTCCTCAGTACTGTAGTCTGTTAGAAGATCAGTTCTAGGGAAGAAGGCTTTCCTTAGACCAGAGTTCTCTCAGAAGAATAACCAGAAGAAGCAGAAGTTGGGTCATCCAAGAATGTGGAAGGAGAGACATTATATCTGGACATTAACCACTATCCACTTGGAATTTAACATTTCCTTCAGTAACATTGAACAAAAACCACCTGTAACTTTATTACCAATAGAAATGACAGACTTTAGAAAATAATGTTATTATTGTTGCATGTATCTTGAAATACTCTTTAAATTCATTCCTATTTTGACATGTGGTAATGATGAAATCTGGTGCTAGATCTGATTTAATATATTAATAAACAGCATACATACTACTACAGGATGAAATTTTTAAGTGGTATTGTAGTATAAATAGTTACCTTGTTAATTCAGTTTATTTTATTTTATGCATTTAAATGTTCCATTCTCAGAAGGTGATCCCTAAGATTCACCATGCTGCCAAAGAGAGAAGGCAAAAAAGTTTCAGAACTTCTACCTTAGACATAAGGTAGTGCTTTGTATTTTTATGATGCTTAACAGATTTTCCCTTATCTTTCCAACTTATATCATATGCCCTTTGTTCGCATATTCTAGCCCTACTGGTCTTGTTTCAGTTTCTTGGAAACCGGATGTTCTTGACCACTTTTCAAGCTTGGCCAATGTTTTTCCTCTGGTTGGAATCCATGGCCCGCATTTGTCCCTTTTTGCACATTTACCTTCTATTCATTCCTGAGTCAGCACAGCACATGTGTTCCTTTCTCAAGAATTTTTCTTGTCTTCACTCTGCCAGGAAGTTTTTCTTGACACTTTGACCTTACAAAGTGAAATGAAGTTAAGATTGTTTTTTCCTTTCTTTGATTGGCTTGATCTTTGTGTCCTCACATTTAAGTGTACTAAAGACAGGGACGATGACTGTCTGGTATTGATCGACTTTGTTTCCTTTCATTTAGCTTCAGACTGGTCATGTGATGAGTGTTTGGCACATGTTTATTGAATGAGTAGATGGGTTAGATTCTTGGGCAATGTAATGTCACCAGGAAACAGACAAAGAATATCAAGGGTGAAGAAATGCTGATAAGTTCCACTCAGGAGAAGAAACTTGAAGCACTTGTAGGGCCTGAAATACAGAGATCAGTTTCTTCTTGTCAAGACTGGACAAAACTAGAGGTTGAGAGGTGAGAGTCCTCTGAAGTACTAGCTGTTGTTAAAGTCATGAGGTTGAAAGACATTTCTCAACAGTTGATCAGTGTATTTCTGTTTAACCATCTGTGTCAGTACTAGAAGATTTAACACAGGCAGGTTTTTGTTTTTTCCTCACCACATGTGCCCAGAATCAGAATCTCTGGAGCGAGTTGTATAATTCCAGCTACACAAAATCAACAAGCTGCTGGCCTCATATAAGAGAGCAAAGTTTAGAATTCTAGGAAGCCATGAAGTTTCAGGGGCTAGAAGAGCCTAGGTATTTCTAAAGAGTAAGAACAGTCAGAAATGTATGAAGAAAACTAGAGGAGAGTCACAAATGCCAGGGGACAAAGGACTCCCATTTCAGAACTGGGTAACATGTGGCAAAGAGAATCAAGCTGATGAAGACTTGAAGTGCTAGAGTTAAGTGTTAATAAAATGCAAATTTGTGCCTGTTTGCTGAATTCTGCCACTGGAAGTTTATAAGCACATTGGATACCTCAGTGGAACTACAGAGTGTAGATTATCATTGAAGAGTGGTGTTTAACTCCTTTATCTAGATACTAGAAGCAGGATAAAGGACGAAACTTGATTCTATAATCTCACAATACTATTACTTCCGAAAATCATTTATAATACTTGAGGAAATATAATTTCCTTCAGCAGGGCCAGGCAGGTTCTCAAAAGTTAATCCTTTCCAGTTTGCAGTCTTATCAGCTAAACAAGTCTTAAATGAAAATATTCTCTGTGAGTAACATTAACCTGTTTGAACAGGAAGCCAGCTGCTTTCAACTCCTTTCTGGGTCCTCTTGGATAGTCTTCTAGGAAAAGCATACATTCATTTGGAAAAGAAAAATCACTGTGGTAATGTGCAAGGAAAATGGCTCGTATGAAACATAAGACTCCAACTGTTTGTGGTTTACTTCCTCTCTTCCTGATAGGCTGAGAAGTTTGGCGACTCCTTTGTCTTTGAAGGCATGTTGAGTGAGCAAGTGAAGACGGATATCCAACAGGCAGTAAGTAATATTTAACCGGCTGTCATATTTCTCTGTGGCTTACTGGAAAGAGTTCGGGTGAATAATCTGAACTACAAATGCTGTGTTCCTCTCCCTCCTACTCTGATCATGTAAGTGTTGTAGATTTGCCGCAGACCGGGGCACCTTATCTGAATGAACATGGCACAACCCCAGGACAGTAACTGAGGAAGCGATAGATTAGCCTTGAGCTTTTGTCTTGTGCATCCAAGTAACACCTCTTGTTATGAAGTAGAGGTCAGCGGTGCTCTAGATATTTCTGGGTTTCTTTTACTTACAGATGTTTTACAATTCAATTTCCAAAACACTCTTCTCATCAGAAGCTGATGTGGAGATAGAGCTTCCTATTTAAACATTCATGAATTCACAAATCAGGGAAGTATCCATGAATGGAGGCCTCTGCTGTGCATGTTCCTAAGAAATGGAGGCAGATGCTTGCTGCTCATAATCAGGAGTATACTCTCTCATAGAGATGACCCAGGGATATGAATTCTGTGTATTTGCCTCATTATGGAAATGGTAGACTGGATTTCCAGAAATAACCGTATGGTGAGTAGAATTTGATATTTATGTACCAGATGTTTTAGTAGATTTATGATATTTATGTAGTTGTATGTATAGTTTATGAAAGTGTTAGAACAGAGGAAAGAGTGGAGGTAAGTGGGCACGTTGATGGTTCACAAAACAAACAGTGCAGAAAATGCAGACACATCAGGAGATAGGTCACCCCACAGGGGTCACCCAATTTAGAGGAGATTGATTAACATACCGACACTGAAGATGAAGGAACCCAGCCCTAATCTTCCTTTTTGTACAAGTTCCCTTTCAGTTCTGGCCATGAACTTTATCTTACTGTATTGGCGTCACTCTGTCCTCTCTTGGGAGCAGTGGTGCCAGAAAAACTGAAGTATCCTGGCTCACATTTTCTTTCTTTCTTTCTTTCTTTTTTTTTTTTTTGTCAAACATGGGGGAGAGGAAGGAAGGGACAAGAAGAAAAGTGAGAATAGAAGGGAAAAAGTGAAAACAAAGCTTTTGAACATAGGAGAGAGAGTTGAAGAGAGAAATGAAATAAAATAAAATTTATTAAACAAATAACATGGGAGGTGGGGAAGATGGAATGAAACAAGAATTAGTCCCCAATCATGTTTTCAAGAGTTGGACCATTTTCGAATAAATGTTTGAAAACGTGATTGAGATCCATTTGAATTGTACTTGGTCATTGCAAGTATAGAGGTCTTGTGTAACCTGATAACCCCACCCCTTCTTTTAAAGGGCTTTGACGTCTGTTCGGGCTAGTGTTGATGTAAGTCAGGATGTGGTGCCTTGTTTTAAGATAGGGAGTTCAGATGAGGGAGGAGAGCATTTGCACTTATTTCTGTAATTTGCGCTTTCAAATAGAGGGTGTCTTGTCATTTGAGAACCTCCAGGCACACTGGGCTTGAAGGCGGGAGTGATATTGCTAGGCTCCGAGGGGCCCTGTTAAATACATAGTGAAGTGTGTGTCCCGTAACTAGGATGAGGACAAGTGGCTTTCATCCGGTTGCGGTGTTGGTCATTGGTTTCAATGCTCTTTATGGAAAAGCAAACCTTTTAAGCTTGTTTAGAAAGGGCTGAATGAATAAAATAAATTTATTGCTGATGTAGGAGAGCTTTTATTTATTTTTTCATCCCCTTTTTAAACCTCACTTAACTTCAGGCACTAGAACTTTTTCAACTTGATGTTTCTAGAAATGTAGGATGTGAGGGGTCCATGGGATAAGTTTCAGATGATTTTATTAGTAGGTAGATAAGCATAAGGTTACCTTGGATCACGTTCTGAGGAAACCTTTGCTTTGAAGAAAAACACATTTTAGGGCTCACCTGTCCTTAATGCTTCACAGTGTGTTAGTCTCGCTCTTTTTTGTTGTTGTTGATCTTTCTCTTTCTCTCTTTTTTAAACACAGAAAGAATCTCCTCAGGCTATAGTAAGTGTTTAAAATTAAGTAATAGGGCTGGGGATTTAGTTCAGTGGTTCCTGCAAGTGCAAGGGCCCTGAGTTCCATATACAACAATGCTGGGTGTGGAGACTCACCCCCACCAGCAATCAGTACCACATACCACAGTGCTGGGTGTGTCATTTGTCATTTGAGAACCTCCAGGCACACTGGGCGTGAAGGCAGGAGAGCTCATGCCTGTAATCCTAGCACTCGGGAGGCAGAGGCGGGAGGATTGCTGTGAGTTTCAAGCTTGCCTGAATTATGTAGTGAGCTCAGAGCTACCCTGAACTACAAAGCGAGACCCTGTCTCAAAAAAAAAGAAAATTTAAATAATATTGTTTATTTTTATGTGATTATTTCACAAAATGTGCTCATGTCAGTTTACATTAATGATGTATATTTTCTTTTATTAAAAAAAACTTTTCATTTTAAAAATTTCAAATACAGAAGATCATACATCATAAGTACATGACTCTCTGAGTTATCTTAATTTGAACATGCTTAAAAAGTATCACCCAAGTGAGAAGTTGGAGTTCAGCTACCTACCTTAGCCTGTGGGCCACATTCTGTTATCCATTAAATACATAAATTTATCCTAAATACATTTATCCTAAATACATAAATTAAATACATAGGATTAAATAGGATACAATACAAGGTATTTCCTTGTAGTTCTTTTTTTTTTTTTTTTTTTTTTTTGAGACAGAGTATCACTTTGTAGTTTTGGCTGGTCCAGAGCTCACTATGTAGCCCAGGTGGGTCTCAAACTACAGGAATCCTCCTGCCTCTGCCTCCTGAGGGCTGGGATTACAGCCATGAACCACCACTCCCAATGGACATTGTGGTCTGTGGTACTGATTGCTGGTGTGCATGAGTCACCATGCCCAGAATTGTTGTATGTGATTACCTGGGATTGAATTTGGGACTCTGTGCTTGCAGGGCAGGCATCAGAACCATTGAACTAAATCCCTGGCCCTTTCTTTGTATTTCTTTATAATATTAACATCTACTGGAGCTCAACAAATTTAGCATTCCAAGTTTAATCCTGCTTGTTTAAAGGTATTTGTGTATTCTTTTTTCTTTTTAGATAGAATTTATTAAAATTACTTCTAAGACTCTTGTAGTCTACAGTTTTCCCTTTCAATGTCCATTTTCTTGTCTGTCTTGTTCACTGAAGAATACCAAACGTGTAGCCTGTCGGCTTTCATACTGTCTAAACATTGCTGACTGCCCTCTCACACTGCAGCTCACCTCTTCTTTCCTTTCTGTATATTCCCCACAATCTGATTGCTGCATCCACAGCTGCTCAGATTCGTGTTTACAACTCATGGCAAGACGTAGTTATAATATCTCTGTTCAGCAAGTGGCATGATTCTCTGCTGTTCCCTTTTGCCATGTGAGCTGCTGTGTTAGCTCAAGGGGCCACATCCATGAATTTACTAGGGGTTGGAATGGTGATAATTTAATAGTTATTTTGATTTTTTCATGGGTATAGTTTCATAAAGAGATAGTTTATTTTCTTAGCCATTGGTACAGACCATACAGGGAAGGTATGTTGGTCTCCTCCTCCTCTGACTCCTTTCTCTTCTCTCGTCTTCTTTCTGGACAGGGTCTTGCTGTATAGTTCAGGCTGGCCTTGATCTCACCTGGTAGCCCATGCTGGCTTTGAATTACGAGAGACTCACTACTTTAGCCTCCTCCTAAGTGTTGCGATGATAGGTGTATGCCAGCATACTTGACTTATTAGCTTTTATTTTATTTTATTTTTTGATACTAGAGATTGAATTCCGAGTCTTGTGCTTGCAAGGCAGGCTGGCTTACTAGCTTTTGAAATGATGAATTGATCCCTGTTGCTCTTCAGTGGTGATGAGCTGGTTTTTTATTAAGTATTTCAACTTAAGATAATTTTAGATTCAGTATAGGAATAAGAAATAATATTGAGAGTGTCGGGCATGGTGGCTCACGCCTGTAATCCCAGCACTCGGGAGGCAGAGGCAGGAGGATTGCTGTGATGTGAGTTTGAGGCTGAGCTGAGGGCCAGCCTGAACCACAAAGCAAGACCCTGTCTCAAAAAAAAAAAAACAAAAACACAACAACAACAAAAAAACCCAAAAAAACCTAAAAAAACAAAAAAAAGAAATAATATTGAGTATACTATTCAGTTTCCTCCAGTGGTACCATCTTGTATCATTATAGTTTTATAACTAGAAAGTTAGTACTTGATACAACATGCTTATTTTTGAGTGCTTCAGTGTTACATATATTCCATTATATATTTATAACAAAATCCATTTATGTAATTACCAGGTTGAAACACTTTATGAATTTATTCATTTAAACATATATTTATTCACTTAGAATTCAAATTTCCTGTTTTTTGAGTCCTCCTTACCTTTTGAAGCTCTTGTGAATCCTTACTGTCTTTTCTGTCCTTTTCAATGGCTTTTTTGAGGATATAATTTACAAACTGTAAAATTCACCATTTTAAATGTACAATTCAGTGTTGTTTTGATCTTATTTAAAGTGTCATGCACCCAGTACAACAATCCAAATTTAGATCATTTTATCATTCCAAAAAGAAACCTTGTGCCATTTTACAGTTGTTCTCCTTTCCTGCACCCAGCTGTAGGCTACTTCCTGAGTCCCTTTGAACTGGCCTTGGTAGTCCTTCAGAGCTTTATGTCTTTACCTCCATAGAATTAGTCTCTTGTCTAAGAAGCCCTATTTACACGACCCTCTCTAGATCTTAGGAATACTTATTGCTTTAGGTTGGTGGTTATTTTGAGTAAATGCCCCATTAATTTACATTGATACTGTACTTCTATTTCAGGGTTTTTACACAGCCTGTTCTGTATTACATTTTTGTCTTTTCTTCCACAGCAGGAGTCCTGGTTCTCAAAAACACAGGGATAGAATTAAAATAGCCCATAATTACTCATTTATTTTATCCCAGATTGCAATATGTAACAGTCTCAAAATAGCAATACCAATACTACCATCACCAATATAATTACTGAGAACAGGGTTTGAAAATATCCATACGTTTCCTGTTTCTCCCTCAGCTTTAAAATAGTTATACTAGTTATGTATTATTGAAGTGTGTGTCTACTGCATAGAATACTGATTTTTAAGTTACATTTAGACTTAGTTCTGTGAGTAGGTACATTACTATTCTGTTTTTCTGTTTTCATTATCTCCCTAGTCAGGGAGAATTGATGAACTTGGAAGTAGCCAAGAGAATTATTTTACATGTCGATGACAGTTTGTTAGTACTGTTTATATTTAAAAGTTGTGGTGCCTAAGAAATCTTTGAGGTTCTTTTCTTTTTCTTTAGTATCAAAATGATTTCCCTAGAATACATATTGGTGTTATCATTGTGGCTTAGTATTCTCAGATATATTTGCTCTGTGAATGTGTATTTCCACAATTGTTTTTGTAAATATCAGAAAATTTTTCTTATAGTTTAATTCATTTTTCTTTGCCTTTTTTTTTGAGACAGGGTCTCGCTTTGTGGTTCAGGCTGGCCCTGAGCTCAGCCTCAAGCTCACATCACAGCAATCCTCCTGCCCCTGCCTCCCGAGTGCTGGGATTACAGGCGTGAGCCACCATGCCCGGCACTGTGGTATGTGGTACTGGTTGCTGCTGGGCGTGAGTCTCCACACCCTGTATGGTATGTGGTTACGGGGGAATCGAACCCGGACCCTTGTGCTTGCAAGACAGGTGCCGGAACCACTGAGGTAACTCCCCTGCCCCTTCCTTGCCTTTTTTGCCTTCAGGAACTCTTCACTCTTCATATGTCTGTAACTGCAGGCCCTTGCATGTAGGAGGCAAGTGGTCTACCCCTGAGCTATATCCCAAGACCTTTTAATAATTTTACAAGATTTTGCCAAGTTGTCTGGGCAGGCCTTTATCCCTCAGCACCTGAGTAGCTGGCATTAAAGGTTTGTGTTATTGTACCTGCCCTCTTTTTCTTTAATTTGAAAATTTTCCTTTTTTGGCCTTTATGTCTCTTAAGTAAAGTTTCTGAAATGACTCTTTGCTTGATTTCCAGGATACATGTCTTTGATCTCATTTTGAAACAGTATGTTATTGATTTTTGAAACATGATTTCTCTATGATTTGGGTTTGATTTGTTGCCCAAAGTTTCATACACCAGAAGCTCGGTCCCAATGTGGTGGTTTGCAGAGATAGTGGAACCTTAAATAGGTAGGACCAGTGGGAGGTAATTAGGTCATAACTGAGAACATGCCCACTGAAGTAACTGCTGCTGGTCTCATGAGGGAGAGTTGCTATAAAAGAGCAAGCCTCGTGTCTGGACTCTCTGGCTTGCTGTCTTGGCCTGTGATCCTTTCCTTATACATGTTCACATAAGGATTTCATCTACCATGATGTGATGTAGCCAGGAGCACCCTCACCAAAGCTTAGCAGACATCAGTTCCCCTTGCACCTCCAAAACTGTATACTAAATTAACCTCTTTTCTCTTTCACTTTTCTTTTTCACACCCTACTCCAAACCTCAACATCTGGAATCTTGTTTGTTATCGCAGTGGAAATAAGGACTAATGCATCTTCCTGACTGCGTGTGTTTACTGTTGTTCTGTTCTGTATCCCACATTCCAGATTTAGATGCTCTCAATTTGCTGTTTGTTCTTACAGGTCTTGTGCCTTCCTTTCATACTGTTCATCTCACTTATAGTGGTAATTATTTGTGTAGATAATTTTTGAATGTTTTTTCTTGTATTAGATTTATTCTGTAAAGGTGGGTGGGACTGTATTTGTATTGTTAATGACTGTATCCCCAGCACAGCAAGTGTAAGTAAGCACTTAATGTGTACTTGTCAAAAGAATGAATGCTTAGCATTTGGCTTTGATGTGTTAGAGCATTTAGTTTTTGAAAGCTCTGGGGCCCACACATGGTGTGACCTCTCTCGGGTTGCAAAGTCAGCTTTTCCTTGGCGAGACACACTGTCCTGGTATCAGAGTTGAGGTGAGTTCACAGTATCTGAGTTATTTGGGTAGAGTACTCAAGGGCTGATGATAGGATGAGGTAAGAAGGTAACACTATCTTTTGTGCTTGAAAAGAGTACTTGTTTGTCCAATTTAAGAGTCAGTGTGGCATAGACCCAGGAAGCAAACTATGATAACCTGGAAAGAAAAGAGCCCAGTAAAATAAGATAGCAAGACACCTCCTAACCCATTATGAGACGTGATCAGAGTGAGGTGTATATGAGGCATGCTGGGTCCCAGAAGTTCTGATTTGGAGGCTTGTTTAAGATGTCCTTAAATTTGAGTCTTTTGAGGCCTAACTTGGATTAAGAAGTAAATTAATTCTGACATCCCTTGCCCTTTGAATGTTGGGATTTGTATCAGTAACCTGGAAAAATAAAAGTAGACTTAGTAGAAACTGATGCCCAGAGGTGTCCAACTTTAAGAGAAACCTATGCAAAACCAAGAATTTATAATGGACAAAATGTTCAAAATTATATGGTGCCAGAAACCTTCCATTTATAAATTAAGCACTCATGGCTCAGGAAGGAGAAGTGACTTGTTTCAGTTCTAGGTAGAGCTGAGGGAGGCAACTCTTAATACCTAAGAACTAGTTCACCACCGCTGTGGTACAGACTTCAACTTAAACCCTGTAGCTGGGGTTGGTTCTTTGAAACAGAGCTTATAAAACATTGGTGTTTATCTAGAAGCAGGTCCCTCAAGGGGAAGAAGATTTGCAAATCCAAGGAACAGGTGAATTTGATCATTAAATAGAGGTTCTTCCGGTGTGTACTGAGGGCTAGGTCGTGTTCCAAGGGCTGTGGATACAACTGAGAATGAGTTATACATCCTCATTCTCAGGGAGGTTATATTCTAGTTAGACACAGACTTTAAACAAGTACACATACAACTAATATGATAACAAGCTGTGATTAAAATAAAACAGTTATGGGATGGAGAATGATTGGAGTAGAATATAGTTGGGCTGTTTTGGATGTGTGATGAATCCACCCAGGAAGTGACACTTGAGCTGAAACCTAAACAGTGAAAATGGTAGGCATGACCAGTAAAAAGAGTAAAACCGGGGGGGGGGGGTTGTATTATGAGTTTATGGTTAGATTGGAGAAGTAGCCAAGGAGCTGCTGGATTAGAGAGCTTGTAGGCTTTAGAGGAGTTTGGTTTCATCCTAATTTCAGTGAGAAGCTGTTGGGTCTAACTACTACTTGAGCAAACCATGTAGGCTTCCTTCTGGTGCTTTGTGATACTTTTTTGTGAGAGATAATGGGGGTGGGAAGCAGGCTTGTAGTAGGGACACGAAAAAGTGAGATGTGGTATTTGGAGCTACTACATCTGAGAGCAAAAAAAAAAAAGAATCAAGTACAACTCTTGGGTTTTGTCCTATATAACTGGAGAGATGGTGATGTCCTTAACTTTGAGATGGAAGAGGTTAGAGAAGGTTAATTATGTACTGAACTTTAAGAAGGGTAAGAGGAGGGGCCGGGGAGTTAGCTCAGTGGTTCTGGCGCCTGTTTTAAGGACCCGGGTTCAATTCCCGGGTAACCACATAACAATACTGGGTGTGGAGACCCACACCCAGCAGCAACCAGTACCACATACCACAGCGCTGGGCGTGGTGGCTCACACCTGTAATCCCAGCACTCGGGAGGCAGAGGCAGGAGGATTGTGATGTGAGTTGGAGGCTGAGCTCAGGGCCAGCCTGAACCACAAAGCGAGACCCTGTCTCAAAAAAACCTAAAAAAAAAAAAAGAAGAGTAAGAGGAAAATAAATAAAAATTATTTTGCAAATAATTTGAAAAGTGATTTGATTTTTCCATGTGGTCCTTGGAAACCCAATCAAGATTGGCATCTGGAGATCTGTAGGGTACAGACTTTAGTTTGGATGTAGATTAGAACTCTATTAGAATGATCTGAATATGACCGGGACAACCAGCAGGAAGGGATGTCAGAGATGCAAATTGTTCATATGGAGGAATCATCTGTTGATACAGTGACTATATAACTTACTGTCCAAAGTGGGTTGGTTATCTTTCAGAATAAAATGGATTATTCTTAACTATTTGGATAAATCTGGACTGTCTGGTCACCTAGGTACCAGTTTCATCCTACTTCGTTCTTGAAGTAGAGCAGGCAGAAAGCAGGATGTCATTTGGGAGCAGATAATCTTTTAGCATCTCTCCAAAACTAAGATTCTAAATATCTTGGTACATTTTGTTCAACAAAAAGTATTGATGCCCAGCTTTGTAGGATTAAGTGAAGTACAAATGTAATAATTGTTCTGTGCTTTTGCAGACTTGATTGATATTGTCTAGTACAGTACGAGACTCACTTAAAGGGGCAGGAATTGCATTGTGGCATTATGTGACCCTCTGAAATACTTTTGTCTAATCATGGACAAAAAGTAGATTGTGACATTGGGCTGCCTTTAGAACCAAGTTCCCATTGCTTTTTATTGTGATGCTTTATGGAATGCAGATGCTCTTGTTTTTCTTCTCTTTTACAAATAATAGATGGTGGTATAGTTTGTCCAAAAAAGCCTCATGTTCTGGAAACCTGGATCCCAATGTAATGGTCGTGGAGTGGTGAAACCTTTTTTTTTTTTGAGACAGGGTCTTTTTGACTTTTTTAGTAGTTCAGACTGGCCCTGAGATCACTATGTAGCCCAGATAAGCCTTGAACTCACAGCAGTCCTCCTTCCTCTGCCTGCCGAGTGCTGGGATTATAGGCATGAGCCACCATGCCTGGCATTATGGTATGTTGTTACCAGGGATCTAACTTAGGGTCTTGTGCTCACAAGGTGAGCACTGGAACCACTGAGCTAAGTCCCTGGTCCAGGCGTGGTGAAATCCTTAGGAGATGAAACCTAGTAGACAATGATGAGCGCATGGATACACGACTCCTGAAAGAGATTAATGCCTATCTTTTGGGACTGGGCTAGGTCTAGTGTGATTGGATTATACCTCAAGCAAGAGAGGATGTTGTTTTAAAGTGAGAACACCTCACATGCTTGATCCCTTAACACAAACACTGTGTTGCAGTATAGCTAGCTCACCCTCATCACAAGTGCACTTCAGCCACTAGAATCCTGAACCCAGTGAACCTCTACACATTTTTGATCATGAGGTATTATTTCTTTTAATTTTTATTTTTAATAGTGCATTTTATAGCTTATATCTTATAGGCCCCCCCAAAAGCCTCATGCAGTTACAGGTGGGGCTTTGCAGAGATGGCTGGATGATGGCTGCATGGAGCAAGGAGACAGAAACAGGGTTACTCTTGTTGCTTGCTGCTTTTTGCTTGCTGCTTCACTACTGGCTGCCTTCTGCCTGCCTCACTGTTCTGTTATGGACTGTTTTGCCTCTGTGATGCCTTTCTCCCATGCCACTTTGCCTTGGCACCAGCTGTCTGTGGATGGAATCCTCTGCAAACTGTGAGCCGAATAAACCTTTTCTCCTTTAACTTTGGGTGTTGGGTGTTGGGTATTTTGTCTCAGGCGCAGCAACAACAACAAAAGCAACTAAGACAGTGTATGTTTGCAGTACATAATGATTGTATAACTCATGGGGAGTTGATATATGTACATAACACATTTTAATTCTGTTTTCACTTCCCCTTTCTCCTTTTCCCTCCCTCTCTTGGTCCTCTTCCTATGCGCAAAATATCTCAGTTTCGGGGCCGGGGATCTAGCTCAGTGATTCCGGCGCCGGTCTTGCAAGTGCAAGGACCCTGGTTCGATCCCCAGTATCCACATAACAATACTGGGCATGGAGACTCACCCCAGCAGCAACCAGTACCACATACCACAGTGCCTGGCGTGGTGGTTCACGCCTGTAATCCCAGCACTCGGTAGGCAGAGACAGGAGGATTGCTGTGATGTGAGTTTGAGGCTGAGCTCAGGGCCAGCCTGAACCACAAAGCGAGACCCTGTCTCAAAAAAAAAAAACCAAAACAAACAAACAAAAAAAAATCTCAGTTTCCTTTTATCTGTCTTTTATTTTGTTCTTCAGTCTTGCCACTATTTGTTATTATTTGGTTTCTTGATAACAGCCATTCATTTGGAGTAAGTTGATATCTTAGCGCTGTTTTAATTTGCATTTCTCTGATCATCAGAGGTACTGAACATCTTCGTGTATGTAGTGACCATTTGAACTTCTGTGAAGTGTCTATTTCACTTGACCATTTTTTTGATTGGATCTTTTATTTTGGGGAAGGTCTATTTTTTTTGAATTCTTTATATACTGTATTCTAATTATTATTCTTCTGTTCAAAGAATACCTGGAAAAATATTTTTCCATTCTGAAGGATGTCTCTTTATTATTTTGGTTGTTTTCTTTGGTGTGCAGAAGCTTTTTAGTTATGATTCCATTTGTTGGTTCATGGGGCTGTTTCATGTACAATTAGGGTTCTGTTTAGAAAGTCCTTGTCTATGTTTATGTCTTCAGCAGATTCCATATTTTTATTTTAATATTTATATCTTTTATGTGTTTTGATTTTAGTTAATACAGAGTGAGGCATATGGGTCTAGATTCAATCTTTTGCTGTGGACGGCCAGTTTTCCTGACCATTTGTCAACCATTGGTCAAAGAGGCTATCTTCCGGTGTGTATTTTTGGCCCCTTTGTTAAAGATCAGATACCTGAATGTGTTTGGAGTTGTTACTGCATCCTCTCTTCTCTTTCATTGATGCACATGTCTGTTTTCATGCCAGTACCATGCTGTTTTTATTACTGTAGCTTTGAAGTATAAAAGTATCCTGTTACAGCAATGCAAAATGGATGAAGATAGGTGGAATTACTCACTTTGTGGTTTATTTTCCAAAATAACCTGTGTAGAATTTCCTACAGAGAATGATATGTCTCCTTTCTGTCTTCTATTTGACCCTGCTTTCCAGAAGCTTCAGAACTTGTTGGGTATAGAGAAATCATTCAGAAATAATCAGTTGGTGGTAGCAGTGAACGCCTGCACCTGGTCAGACTTTTTGTGATTTAACCTGTTTTTTAAAAATTGCTCTTTATTTAGAATTTGAATTTCTCATTTAAGAGAAACCATGTGGAAAAAAACCAGTATGTGATATGTAAGCTTGTGTATCTGATTTATTTCATTTAACATTATGACCTCAAGCTGCATCCATTTTCTTAGGAACAACTAAAGTTTATCTTTCTTTATGGCAGAGTAGTACTCCATTGTTTATAAATACCACATTAAAAAATCTGTCCACATGTTGATATAGGTATTATGAATAGTGGTGCTCTGGACATGGATATGCCTGGATCACTGTAATATGATGCCATTTTAGATTTCAGCTGGAAGGGGAATACTTGGATCAAATGGAATCTCTAGTTTCAGTTTTTGGAGGAATCTCTGTATTGATTTCCACAGTGCAGGTACTAGTACTAGTACTAGTACTATGTTCCTACTGACGATACAGAAGAGTTTCTTTTTCCCCACAGTCTCCTCAGCACTCGGTGATGGTCATTCTTCATAGAGTGAGATGGAATCTGAGTGCTGTTTTAATTTGCATTTCTCTAATGGCCATCGGTGCTGAATTCCTTCAAGTATTTATTGACCATTTGTACTTATTCTTTCAGGTGCCCACCATTTGAGTATTTATTTTTTGGAGGGGATCTAATTTTTTTTGAGTCTGTGTATATTCTAGATGTTAGTCTTTTATCTGAGAACCAGCTGACAAAATTTTTTTTCCCATTGTGGAGGTTGTCTCTTTATTCTTCGGTTGTCTTTGCTATGCAAACACTTTTTAACTTATACAATTTGATGAGCTGATTCTCAGTGTTGTTTTTCTAGAAGTTACCGTTCTGTTCAGAAGGTCCTTGCCCTACACCTATGACTTTGAGTTTTCTCTGTTTTTTAGTAGGTGAAATATTTCTCTTTTAATATTTAGATCTTTGTTTTCTATGGTTTTTTTGGTACCAGCAATCAAACTTGGCCTTGCTTTCTACACACGCACTGTACCACTGAGCTACATCCTGGCCCTAAATTTAGATATTTGAACCATTTGGATTTTAGTTTAGTGCATAGTCCTACCCACAATTTTTATTTTTTTTTTTTTTTTGAGACAAGGTCTTACTTTGTAGTTCAGGCTGACCCTGAAGTCACTATGTAGCCCAAGCTAGCTTCAAACTCACAGCAGTCCTCCTGCCTCTGCCTCCTGAATATTGGGATTACAGGTGTGAGCCACCGTGCCTGACACTGTGATATGTGGTGCTGAGGATTGAACTTCAGACCTTGTGCTTGCCAGGCAGATGCCAGAGCCACTGAGCTAAATCCTCAGTCCTACCCTCACGTTTTAGATGGGCATATGATAACAGATTTGAACATTTTCCACACTGGATATGTATATGATGTAAGCTTTTGTTTTTGTATATGATGTTTTTGTTTTTGTATATGATGTAAGCTATTGTCAGGTTGCTTGTAGGGTAGGTTAGCCAAATCACACAGATATCTATTTGCCAAAAAAGTGAAAAATTATTATTACTGTTATTTTGGTAATGGGACTGAACTCAGGAACTTGAACTTGCTAGGCTGGTGTGGTACCACTGAGCTACATCTCTGGCTCAAAAAAGTTATTTTTAAAAGATAAAACAACCTTTTCTTTCGTTTCTATTAATTTTTAAAAGAATCTCAGGTTTGCAGTATTTATTCAGATCTCAACTGAAAATATGTAAACCAGATCAACCACAATTTCTTGTGCTCTTTTCGTATTGTCCCTTGCTTTCCACTCTCCTTTTAAGGGTCCAAAATGTTTAGAACATGCTAGTTTATTGTGTTGGAAATTCAGTGTAGTACAGTCTGAGGAATTTTACTAAATCTGAAGCATCAAGGATTGAAAAGTTTTGTGTGTGCCTTAAATTTAATAAATGAGAAAGCATCAATTTTTCTTTCCTGTGCAGTCGATTAAGTTATCAAAGTACCTATTTCTAGATTTAATGTGAGGTAAGTGTCAGGCTTGACTACCTACTTTGATGACAAATTTGTTTCTATCTTTTATTCCAGTTTCATTTTCTAACTTTTCACATTTGTGTTAGGTGTTAAAGAGATTTTCATAGGTGGTTTGTTCTCTTACTTGATTGTTTCAGTGGTTAGATTCACCTCCAGTTTTATTTATACCTCATGAATTTGAATAGATCTGGAATTTTTCATTGTTCCCTGGTGTCAGTTGAAAATTCGGTCTCAACTTGTTTTTATGGGGGTAACCGTCATGTTTATACTACATTTCAAGAAACGTCCATCTTTTTAATTTGCCTGTCTCGATGAATTTCATTTCTAAGAGAGCAGTTGTAAAGTTGTGAACTTGATATCTTTATACTTCAGTATGCATAATTACACATTCCTTTGCCTTTTTCCTGTGCTGTTTTTATTCTGGGACGTGTGTATATAAGAAGTATAATTTACACCTCTGGCAGGAGTAAAGGCATTTTTGCTATCTTTCCCTTTCCTTTTTTACCAGCTGTTACTACACATCTTGTTATGACCCTTGGAGAGGTAGGAAATGATGTCTTGGCTCTCTGGAATAGTCTTGCTTCTCGGGGACACCAGAGCAGGAATCCTATTTACACTGTAGCTGGCCTCTGCCTGCAT
This sequence comes from Petromus typicus, assembly GCA_004026965.1. NCBI lineage: Eukaryota > Metazoa > Chordata > Mammalia > Rodentia > Petromuridae > Petromus > Petromus typicus. Next base: position 26,422 of record PVIR01011721.1, read on the forward strand.
GATACAGCTGTTTCAACTTAAACTCAAGACAGTTGCTATGGAGATGGTTGACTAGAAGTAGGTCATATTACAGTCCTTTTTTCCCTGAATATAAGGAAGTGCTGAACTTTAGATGTTTTCTCAGTTGACCAGAAAATAGCTAGGTGGACAACCACTTCCCCAAAGTGTGTTCTTTTTGGGGGATGAGGTTGATGTGATATGCCAGTCATCTTGGTGCTTCTGCTTTGTAAACACACCTGAATACTATTTATATTAAACAAGAGGAATTAGAAATGTCATATGCACCAAAAACTTGATAATGTGTAACTCATAAAAGTTGCTTATTCTGTAAAAGTTTGTAAAGATAATGGAATAGCATTTATTTTTAAGACACAACCGGTTTTTATTTTTTATTTTTCTTTTTTTGATGCCGGGTCTCACTTTGTAATTCACAGTGGCTTTGAACTCCTAGTGATCCTCCTGCCTCTGTCTCCTAAGTGTTGGGATTACAGGTCTGCACCACCATGCGCAGTAATTTTTATTTTTCCGATATTAGGGATTGAACTCAAGACCTTGCGAGATAGGCACAGCTCCACTGAGCTATATCCTGGGCCCAGGCAGCACTAGGGGTTCAAGAACATGTTTTTAAAACACTGCCTTAATACTGCACTTTGGAAAAGGAAGGTATCCAGTGACATGGAATGGGTATCTGCCATAAATTTGGTCAGAAAATTTGGCTTTTCAAGGACAACTTGGCTAGGATAAATGGCCCTATATCTGATTTTTATCAATTCTTCTTAGTGGTGGGGTAACTGTGTTAGCTCAGGTTGTCTTCTTGTGTCAGGTGAGGTCTCTGACCCAGCATCTGACCATTAGAATAGTGACTTGGGATCTGTTTTACAGATGAAACGGGAGAGTCACGTGGTTCCCTTATAGAAGCCGAGACCTACTGTGGAGGTTGTATCTCTTACACTTTCCCTTTGCCCTACTCTCATAGTTTTTTCTTTTAAGCTTTTTGAGACAGGATCTCACTGTGTAGTTCAGGCTGGTCCTGAACTCAGCCTCAAACTCATCACAGCAGTCCTCCTGCCTCTGCCTCCCTAGTGCTGGGATTACAGGCATGAGCCATCACATCCAACTTTGTGCTATGTGGTAATGATTGCTGGTAGGCCTGAGTCACCACACCCGGCATTGTTGTATGTGGTTGCTGGGGATCAAAGCGAGGACTTTGCACTTGCAAGGCAGGAACTGGAACCACTGAGCTAAAATCCTTGGCCCATCATATTTTTTTAAAAGAAATAGGTTAATTTGTGTATAGATTCATAACATATGATATGTTAAAAGAGGTTTTAAAAAAGTGAGTACAGTAAAAGACACATTGTCATTAATTACCCTGAAAATACTCCCCCTTGGTTCAAGCACATTTAACCCAACATTCTTGGCAGTATATCTTTTACTGTAATAAGTTTTTAAGAAAATTTAAACATTACTGGGTATTTTGGTAACCCCTGTACTCTTCTTAAGAATTCTTTGGAAGTGACACATACTCTTGGCTTCTTATTCCTCAGGCACTTTTCTTAGACTATCAGTGTTCTGAATATGGTGAACTGGGCCAGAGGGAGTTTAAACTTGAAGAGCGTTTATTTTTAGTAATTAAAATGCATATTCTTCAAAGAATATTGCAAATGCCTCAAAAATGAATAATTGCAATAGTAATTGTTAACACTGTACTAGGTACTGTTCTTCTAAGTACTTCACATATATTTACTTACTTTCTTCCTGATGCTACCACAGGAAGTAGATATGTAGAAAAGTAGATAAGTAAACTAGAGTCTAAAGAAGATAGAGAGTGCTTGATTCTGTGTTTTGTATAATTTGGTGCACTGTTCAAACTCAGTCTCATGGGTTAAATAATTTCATCTCTTTGCTACTAGGAGCTATGAATTAACATTTAAAAAGTGTGATCTCTAGCTTTAGTCTTTGGCAGATTAAAGCCCAGTTTTTCCAGCACCATTTGTTAAAGAGGCTATCTTTCCTCCATTGAAGATGTCTGGCTCCTTTGGCAAAGGTGAGGTGACTCAGTGTATCTGGAGTTGTTTCTGGATTTTCTAACCTATCTCACTTATCTTCAGGTCTGTTAATTTGCTACTACAATGCACTTTTTATCATAGTGGCTTTGTAATAGTGCCGCTCACCATTTGTAATAATATCCTCTGCCATGTCCATGCTGCCCAGAATTGCTTTTTACTATTCTAGGTCTTTTGTTGTTCCAGATGAAATTTTGGATTATTTTCTCTAGATCTGTGAAATATGTTGTTGGGATTTCAATCGGGATTGTGTCAATCTATGTATTAGTTGTGAAAGTGTAGCCATTTTCATGATACTGGTTCTTCTACCCTCTAGGAGCAAGGTATGTCTTTCCATTTTCTGATATCTTCTTCTATCTCCTTTTTTAGAGTGCTGTTGTTTTCAGAGTAGAGATCTTTCACCTCCTTTGTTAGATTGACTCCTAGATATTTCATTTTTTGGATGCTGTTGTGAAAGGCATTGACTCTCAGTTTCTGTCTCACTGTGTCTATTGTTTGTGTATACAAAGACTATTGATTTTTGAGCATTGACCTTGTATCCAGAGTTATGCTACTAAATTTGATGATTAAAGTCCACTAGTTTTTTGGGTCAGTTGTTAGGATACTCTATATAGAGTATCATGTCATCAGGAAATAGTGACAGTTTAACTTCTTCCTTTCCTCTCTTTATTCCTTTTATTTCTTTTTCTTGTCTAATTTCTGTGGCTTATGTTTCCAGTACTATTTGAACAAGAGAGGCAAGAGTGGACATTCTTGTCTTGTTCCTGATCTTAGTATGAAAGGTTTTAGTTTTTGACCATTTAGTGTGATGCTGGCTGTTGGTTTCTCATAATAGCTTTTATTAGTTTAAGATAGAGTCCATCTATTCCAATTTTATGCAACATCTTGATCATGAATGAGTGTTGTATTTTGTCAAATGCTTTTTCTGCATCAATTGAGATGACCATTGGTTTTTGTCCTTAAGTCAGTTAATATAGTGCATTACATTTATTGACTTACGTATGTTGAACCATCGTTGCATCCCTGGGATGAAACCAACTTCATATCACAGTGACATATGTGTGCCCATGTTCATACCAGCTCAATTTGTGATAGCTAAAACTTGGACAGAACCAAAATGTACATCGACTGGAGACTAGGTAAAGAATATGTGGTTCTTTTTTAATGTGGAGTACTACTCTAACATAAAAATTGATAAGACTGAGTGATTCATACTGAAATGGATGTATCTTTAGGACATCCTCGTAAGTGAAATAAATAGGTCAAACGTGTGTAAATATTGTATCTTCTTTGGTATAGAAAATGAAGATGTAAATTAGTTCTAGAATATATATATTTGAAAGGAAATGGAGTATAGGGGTAGCAAGGAGAAAAAATAATGTGATGATAATAAAACAGAAACGAAGCCTATGTATATAGGGAGCCGGGGGGTGTTTTAGGGTTAGTAGGAGAATTGGGAAAAAAAATGAGAATTAAGTCCTGTCATGTCATATATACATTCTCAATGCTGAATATATCATATATGTATATATGTGACCATGATATATATATAAAATATACCAATAAAGATTTGAATTCTAAGAAAAAGTAAAAAGAGTAATCTCACCCCAATTGTAGTTCTATCAGGGTTTGCTGCTGTTGGAGAACATTTAGTAGTATCTAGAGATATTTTATGTGTTGGATGCAACTGGCATTTAATGGGGAGAGGTCAGAAATATTACTAACACCCTACAGTGCCAAGAAAAGTCTCTGTAGTAACAAGAACTTACATGGCCTAAAATGTCACTAGTACAGAGGTTGAGAAAGCCTGTTAAGATTGATTGTATATTTTCCAGACTTTTTTCTTCTGGTGATATTAACATGCGTCCTTTTGCATCTGCTTTAAAGAAACAATCAAATATGTGTGTTATGCCTTTGTATGTATCTTTACTTACCTTTATAATATACTATGTATATATTTCTGGTCTCATTGCATTTTGATAATTACTTGGGTGGTATTCCTTTGCTTGGATGGACGCTAAACAGTATTACGGTACTTGTAGGTGTACTATACATACATTTTTGCATACTTGCTTTAAGTTTTACTACGTTGGACCAAAAAACTAGGTTGTGGACTTGGTTAACGAAATGATCTCTTCTCCATGTCCAGCCACTGTGTTCTTTGTTTCTCTGTGCATGTCACTCAGATTGGTGATTGTCACAGAGCTCAGTGACTTTAAGACTTGCAAACCAGTGGTTTGTTTTGAGCACGTTGCACTATATGAAAAATTCCAGAAAAGAAACATTGGGAAAAATGAAAGACATATGTCTAAAGTGATAGAAAATGGGAAAGAATGAAATCAGAAACTGTAACGCTGATAAGTATAAGGTAGTATCTAGACCTACCAATTTGAATTTTAGAGATATTTTTGAAGAACAACGAAGTAAAAAATTAGTGTGTATAAAACAAATAATTAAAAACCTACTACCTTAGATCTTGGTCTAAGGATTCCTGGCCCTGTTAGATCTTTCTTCAGGAATTAGGCTCAGTGCCTGGCATATTGCAGGAATTTGTAATCAGTCTGAAATAACCGGAGAAGGGTGGGAAGAATGTATGGATTGACGGGCCCCGGGGACAGCTGCCTGCAGTTCTTCTGTGTTCATGCCAACCCTCCGGAAACTGCTTTGAAGAAGGAGTAGGAAACTTGAGAGACTTCTGCTACTCTCTAGTTTCTGGGTGTATCTTCTAAAGCTGGGCAGATACATACCTTGTGATCCAGCAGGTCCTCTCCACAGTGTATCATGAATAGAACTTCATATGCATATTTACCAAAAGCTTTGACTCTTTGAAGAATATTCTTAGAAGCAGCACTACTCAAAGTAGCCCCAATCTAGAGATGTCCAAATGCTCATTAGTCGCAGAATAGATAAATCATGAGGTTTTTTTTCCTTTAAATTACTGATGATGAAATATTTCAAAACATGAAAGGATATGAGAAAATGCATTTTAGTTTCCTGTTAGTATCAGGAAAATTTAACAAAGGTTAACAAATTATCACATTTTGTCATTTTCTCCATTTTAGCCTTTTTTCTTTAAATTTAAGAACTGCAGTCTTCAGATGGTGGTGCTTACTGCTAGAAGTAGAGTTAGGTTGAGTGAGTGATCTGAAGATCTCCCTTGTGGTGGACTAGCAAAATAGGCAACTTGGAATGCCCCGCTGAACTTCTTCAGCGTGATTTGGGTGTGGAAGACCTGCCTGAGTATTGCCGTCAGTCATAAAAGGAGAACTGTGGGGCTGTTGATTTTCTAAGAGGAGCTTGCTGTGGTTGGTTTTCCAGTTGTGAACTGGCTATTTTCATCAGAGGAGGAGCTTGGGTCCTCCCTATCTCTAGGCAGCAGCTGGGCTGCTGTTCTCATCAGGGGAACTCTGATTTTCACCGTGATTGTCACTTCCTGGCTCCAATGTAGATCCCTCAGTTTGGTGGTACAAACCTTCACTTCACCAGTGCAGGTTTTCTGGCTTCTGCCCACTGGCCTTTGGTTCTTTTTGGTGTAGATCCTTTATACGGGCAAGTGTGAGACGTTGCCATGGGCTCTAGGCCACTGGTTGGACTCATGTAGGACATGCCTTGGACTTTAGGCCTTCAGCTGGCCTTGGGTGGGACTTTGCTTTTGGATCCAGGGCCTTGGCTAGATTGTTTGAGTCTCCAGTGTGTGGTTAGAATTCCTAGGCTCCTCTGTATTTGACTTTTATTATTATAAAATAATCCTATAAATTATGTGTCCTGTAGTAAATTAGTATCCTTGCAGACCATAACTACAACACCCCTGAAACACAAGAGTAGGATGATCAGAGCTTTTTGTGCATGTCTTCCCTTGTCAGGGCGTGTACAGCCTTGCACTGTTGCCTAAACATGAACTAGTCTGGTCAATGAAAACATCCTTAGATTAGTTTCTGCAGTGCCACAAATGAAATACAAACAGAGCAGCACTTCAAATTCTATTCTGTGTAAAATGAAACACCTCACAGAAGTGCTCCAGGACATAATATATTTTTGTTGAAATATTTAATATTTTGATTTTTTCCATTAAATTTTGATCAAAATACTTGTAAGACTCCGGCTGGGTTGATGCAGAAAAAGAATGAACAAAAGTGAGGTGAAAAAGGAATGAATAAGGGTGGGGCTTGTTTCTAGTGACTGTTTGCAAGGACACAGCCTCCTGCCACTTCGCTTAGCCATACTGAGAAGGATACAATTGACTGAGTAGCATTGTCATGGGGATAACCTTGAGTCTAATTTCAATTATATTAGAAGTATAGCCTATAAGTGTATATGCTTTAGTTAGTATGAGGCACAGTAGTGATTATTTTCATTCGTTTCCTTGTGCCTGTTAGGAAAATATACTCGGTGAGACTGTTTTCCATTACTGTCTGCCACTGAAGTTGTAGCCTAAGTTGCTAAGGGCGTACTCCTACAGGCTTTATATTTCCTCCTTGTGATAACTAAATGGAGATATTATTACTGTATCTATATATTAGGAAATGGGCTTGAGGAGGTTAAATATGTTGCCAAGGCTCAGTGAACAGCAGAGCCCTGGTTTAGATCTCCTTTTTAACTTGGTGCAGAACCTCCCTTCTTTATCATACACCAAGGGAAGATGTGCTGTTATTTTGACTGAGAACTGTGCAGTAGGAGTTAAGGACCTAGAAACAGCTTTTTGAGCGCTTTCAGTTTTATCCGATTTGCCCCTGTCTGTTTTCTAAATTAGGTGTGGTAGCTGAATCCAGTCCCATTTCATAGCTGAGGGCTCCTGGGGGCCGCAATGAAGAGTGAACTGAGCCATATAGGCCATGTTGAGTTGGAAATCAAACTAGAGTCTTTTAAAAACACACTCCATTTTTTTTTTTTTTTTCTGTTTTAACTTGATTTCTGACCCCCTGGGTTGACCATCTTTAGCTCTGCACTAAATTGTACAGTTTAATACTAATTCCCTCATGTTTTTTATTTTTTATTTTTAATTTTTTTTGAGACAGGGTTTCGCTTTGTGGTTCAGGCTGGCCCTGAGCTCCTCCTCAAACTCACATCACAGCAGACCTCCTGCCTCTGCCTCCGGAGTGCTGGGATTATAGGCGTGAGCCACCACGCCAGGCACTGTGGTATGTGGTACTGATTGCTGCTGGGGTGAGTCTCCCCCAGTATTGTTATGTGGTTACTGGGGATCGAACCCAGGCCCTTGCGCTTGCACGAGGGGAGCTGGAACCACTGAGCTATATCCCTGGCCCATCCCTCATGTCAAATACAAGTACTGCATTGTCTCTTGTTAGGTATTACAGAGGATTAGCAAGCAGTCCATCTTTTAAAATTCTTGAAACTATTTACCACTTAAATACACATTTATTTGATCAGTGTCATGCCTTATGATGAGTTAATCTTTTTTGTTGTTGTTAAAGATATCTTTACAGAAACATTTTTGTTTTGGATAAATGTGTATATTTAGTTACCCAAATAGAACTGAAGACTATGTTGAGATTTTTTATTTTAAAAATCTGTCTATCCACCTATACATCACTGTACATACTGAGTCCATTGCTTTACTGAGTCACTGTGGCTCACAGCCTGTTCCGGATTGCTTTCAGGTTGCAGCTGCTCCTTGGTGGTTACCTGTTAAAGGCGCCGATTGGAGACACCCAGAGGGACCCGACTCTACTGTTCAGAACAGGTGAGTTTGGTGCTATCCATTTGACGTACTTTGTTTAAAATTCGTATGATCTTGAAAACAAACACTGTAGCTACTTTCAGTTGTGAAACACATCGCAAGAATGCCAAAATGTGAGTGAGAGGCAGGAAGATGGAGTAACTAGAAATAAGGTGTGTGAAGACCTGACACTGTGGTAGCTTACAGAAGTCTCTTTAATAAATGGAATTTTTCCTTTCTCATTTGGCTATGAGACTTTCCTTGTGCAGTCCCTCTCCTTTGACAGGTCTCATAAGATCTCATAACGTTTTTCGGTCTATTGATTTTTTCTGTCTTATAAGTGGGTCGTCAATAACGAAGACTGTCTTGTGGATAAGTAGCTGTATTCTGCCAGGTGGCCATGTAGAGGCCAGCCTTTGGGTAAAGGGCCTGGATTGACATACTTTGAAGCCGCCATCTGACTAAAAAAACTACAGAACAGCAAGTCGGCCAGCATGTCTCCAGGGTGGTGAGGAAGTAATTATCTCAAGCAAAAATATAGTAGCACTTTAAACCCTGGAGATGGAAGAAACTTTGGATTAGGACTCAGTCTCCCAGTGGCCCAAGAACATTGCCCTCCTAACCTCATTGTTTAGATGGCATTTTAAGCCTCTATTTTTAGTACCTTTCAGGTTACTGCCCTTTTGGTCAGGGAGCTGGGAGCACATGGAGTTCAGCTTTAGGGATATAGCCCATTGACAAATGTTAAACAGCTTTCAAGGCTGGAGTTAACAGTCTCTGTGCTGGAAAGACAGTGAAGTAGAAAGTTATAAGACTCCTTTGGCACCCGAGGAGCCCTGGGCCTCTTTAGTACCCTATTCATATTTTCTCTCCTGAATTTAACAGTGAAGAAAAAAATCCCCCAAAACAAAAGCAAAGGATGGTAGGAGAATCTAAGGGATTTATTTTTCTTTCTTTATGGTGCTGGGGATTAAAACTAGTTAGCTATTACAGAGCTACATCCCCAGCTTGCAATGTATTTCTCAGTTCATGTAGTAAATATTGGCTGAGTCAGCCTTCTGGGAAAAAAATACATCTCTTATCAGCACTGGAAATAGTGACTGGCATGTAATAGGTACTCAGTAAACATTTGTTGAAATCATGAAAGTTTTAGTGTAATTAACAAAAAAATTTCTAAGATGTAAGAGGAATTGGCTAGAATTGTGTAGTCCACTTAAAAAGGAATGAGAAGGAAATTCAATCCAAGCTACCTTACGTTGCTTGCCCCTCAAGAAAAGACTGGCTCGTACAGTTCTGTGGGAACCCAACCTTGCCTAGTAAAGAAGTGCCATTTCGAGTTCCAAGAGGAGTTGCAACCTGTTTGGGAGTCTGGGATCTTGGTGAGGGAGCAGATGTGATGTGCTGGGGCTTGAATTTAGGAGTGCGCTGAGGCTGACGATGGCTGCTTCCCCAGAGCCAGCTATTTCCTGTCTGATCAGTGCTTCTTGTGACTGCTCTTATTCCCTTGCAGGCCAGATCATCCGGTGCTCCATGTCTCCTGGAATGATGCAGTTGCCTACTGCACATGGGCAGGGAAGCGGCTGCCCACAGAAGCTGAGTGGGAGTACAGTTGCCGTGGAGGCCTACAGAACAGGTACATGGAAGGTCCCATCCTGTCTGCAGTGTGGTGACCTTTTTTAAAACTCTGTAGAACTTGCTTTGGTTAGAAAGATGATTTGAAACAACAGCCCTTGTCCTTCCTAGGTTTTCCTCTTCTTCCTGAGATTACTTGGGTGACACTTGGGAGTGAGTTGCCATCTCTTTATACCCATGAAAGCCAAGTACTGGGCCAGATGGGCTCCCTGCAGTCCCAAATGGAGTTTTAGCAAGTCAACCCCACTGTGCTACATACAATTCCTTAGAACTTCCTGGCAGGCTGCCTTGCTTTTAGCATTTTCTTATTTTAGGCATCTTCTGAAACAGTGATATTTCTCTGCTTCTGGAGCAGTAAGACAGAAAACTCATGTTTGGGTCACATCTTCTAGGAAAAGCTCCTTAAAATAGCTAAGCTTTTATAAAAAGTGGTGTAACAGTGCCTGATCACTCTTCCAAATAAGTCCAGAGTGGTGCCTGCTTGCTCAGCTTTCTATAAGCCCTTCCTCTAGTGAGGTGACTTTTGTTGAGTATTGGAAGAGCCAAAGGTTGTTACAAACTTGACATGAGGTGGCATAAGAAAATTTTTAAAAATCCTGATGTAAGTCTTTGTTTATGAATTTTAAAAAGGCTTTCTCAGAACAAGTGAGTGTTGTTCTTCCTTTTCTCGCCCCTACTCAAGTTTAACACAGAAGCCTGTGCCTGTTGGGTGTGCTGATGCCTGTGTCTCTCCTGACAGACTTTTCCCCTGGGGCAACAAACTGCAGCCAAAAGACCAACATTATGCCAACCTCTGGCAGGGTGAGTTCCCTGTGACCAACACTGGCGAGGATGGCTTCCAAGGAACAGCACCTGTGAGTACTGAGGCTTCTGAAGAAGGGCAGAGGCAGAGCAAGACACATTTGCTTCTGCCCAGCGTGTGCCTCCCTTCCTGTGTCCGTCCACTGTCCCAAGGGGCATACACTAATAATCAGATGTTCTCATCTCTGATGAATTTTTCTTCCTGATTCCAAAACACCTGTTGTAGAGATTTTAGACAAACATCAGAAAGTTAAATTGACCTGATATTCTACCGCCAGGGAAAATTCTTGCTAGTATTTTGGTGCGTTTTGTACCATTAATTCTTTGTGTTGATGGTGATGACGATGACGACGACAACAATGATGATGAAAATGCCTGGACAGAATAGTATCTCAGTTCACCAATTCAGATGATTCTAGTGACAAAATTTGTTCCATGTGTGAAGAACTAAGTTCATTTCTAGATGAGCATTCTGAGGCACAGAGGGGTTAACTAATTGCCCAGTATTAAATACCAGGAAAGTACAATAGCACTTGAACCAGATTGGTTTGTTTCCACAGCTCATTCTTTTGACTACATCACTTGCTAGCACATGTATTTCTGGTTTCTTATTTAAATTAGCATTTGGATCACACTGGATGTAGTATCTAAAATCCTGCTTTTTCTGTCTATTATTGGGAACATTTTACCTGGCATTAACAGAATCTCATGAATACATGGTCTTTCAGCAGCTGAATTACTTTTCATGTGAATAAATTTCAATTTATTTACTGTTGATTGTTATAGACTCAGGTTAATCATTTTGTGGGAACTAAATAGCAGAACAATGAGCATCTTATATGTAAATATTGAGCTATTTTTCTCTGAGTTTTGTTAGGATAGATTCCCAGCAATGATAAGTTAGACACTTTCCTTTTATTCTTTTCTGTTTTGTTTGTTTTTGGTGTTAAGACACTGAACCGGTATCATGTATGTGGCTGAGTATATGGTTGATCACAAAGGCCTGGAAACTTTCTTGGTATGAGTTGTAGATTTATGTTCAAATTGTTTTCTAGAGCGTCTGTGGTGTGTTTCCTTTTTGTGACAAGAACTTCCTTTTCAGTATTGTTTTGTGGCCTACTCATATGCTAATGAAGCCATGTTTAAAAGATGTATTAATGCATTTGTATTTCAGAATACCAAGACTAGGTAATATACAAACCGAAATTTATTTTTCACAATTCTGGAGGTTGGGCAATCCAAGATCCAGACATGCCCAGAATTGGTGTTGGCTGCATCCTCTGGAAGGGCTGATTATTGTGTCACGGTGGGAGGCAGAAGGGAAAGGACCGTTCTTCAGCCTCAAGCCCTTTTGTAAGGGTGTTAGCCCCATTCATTAGCCCTTAATCACCTCCCAAAGGCTGACTTTTTTTTTATTAATTGAAATCTTTATTGGTACATTACATATACACATCATGGTTGCATTCAACAATGAGAATTTATACCAGTATATGATACAACTTAATTCTCATTTTTTTCCCATAGCTCTACCCATCCTACCACCCTACCCCCTATATACATAAACTTTGTTTCCTTTCTTTTTTGTTATAATCTCATTATTTTCCCCTTCACCCTATTTTGCTTTGAGAATCTTCTATTTCACAATATATAACATACATTCTAGAACTCATTTACATGTTTATTTTCTCATACCAGAGAAAAGATGCAATATTTACCTATCTGTGACCTATTTATTTCACTTATGAGGATATTCTTAAGGTATGTACATTTAAGTATAAATGATTCAAACTTATCATTTTTTATGGTAGAGTAATACTCCATTCTGTAGAAGAACCACAGCTTTCTTATCCAGTCTCCAGCTGATGGACATTTGGGTTGTTTCCAAGATTTAGCAATCACAAACTGAGCTGCTATAAACATGGTGCACTTATGTCACTGTGATATGAGTCTTTTAATTTTTTTGTGTATATACCTAGCAGAGCGATGGCTGGATCAAATGGGACCCCCAATCCTAGCTTTTTGAGGAATCTCCAAACTAATCCCCACAGAGGTTTTATGAGTGTACATTCCCACCAACAGTGGAGAAGGGTTCCTTCTTCTCCTCAGCCCCGGCAACATTTGTTGCTGGCTAATTCTGACATGGCAGCCATTCTTTGTGGAGTGAGATGAAATCTCAGTGTTGTTTTCATCTGCATTTCTCGAATGACAAATGATGTTGAGCATTTCTTCATCTACTTCTTAGCTGCTCTTATTTCTTCCTCTGAAAAGTATCTGTTCATTTCAAATGGCCATTTTTGAATTGGGTCTTTACATTTGGGTGGTCTGATTTTTTTAAGCTCTTTATATATTCTAGGTAGTAATCCCTTGTCTGAGGAACAGCTGGTAAAGATTTTTTCCCACATTGTTGGTTGCCTTTTTGCTCTGTTGGTGGTTTCCTTTGCTGTGCAGAAGCTTTTTAAAAGAATGAGGTCCTATTTGCTGATTTCTTCTGCCAATTCCTGTGCTACAGAGGTTTCCAAAGGCTGACTTTTAATACTGATATATCGTTGATTAACTTCCAGTGTGAATTTTGAAGGTAGTGCCATCATTCATGGCAAAAACATTTTCACTTTCTTATAACAGTGAGAAAACAAATATTTTGGGCAAATAGCCCTTTACTGGATTTGTTGTTATGGATAGTCATTTTCTTTCAACAGTCTTTCAAACAATTGTGATTTTTAAAAAACATTTGTATTTTTGTTTCACACAGAAATACTTCTTCCAAAATCTATTTCTAAGTGTGATATAGATAAGTTGCTTGGAATGTGACCAAATGATTACCGTGTTTCAACTGAAAAGCTCAACAAGTAAAAGACCAAGAAATTTTTGGAGGTGGTAAAGAGCAAGGTGGCACTTGACCTACCAAAAATTGAAAATTAGTTTGAGTTTTCATTGTTAAAACATTATAGATTTTGGAGTAGAATGAATACCAAAAAGAGATTGAGAATTTTAGTCCCTAAATAAGTTGGAGTGCATTTATATATATATTGAATTCCTTATATATGCGTTATGCATAGAATATACCAGTACACATACATGGGAATGTATGCATTATTCAACAGAGGCAAAAGACTAAGCAAACCATCTGGTAGCTGGTTCCCCCCAGGTTCCTTCAGGACAGTTGCTCCTCTTGAAGTCAGTAGTTTCATTCAGTGAAGTAATGATCAGAGGTCTTGAGGAGGAAACAGACTCAGTCTTTCCTTAGGCTTTAATGGATGAAAAGTCCAGCTTTCTGATATGGAGTATGGTGTGGAATGAAACTGTGTAGTATTCCACTCTCGTCAACCCAAGGGAGGCTGCAAAATGAATAGAAAGGTGCAGATGCTTTTCAGATCCCAGGGAAGATTGTAGTTGCCACAGACAGCGGGGTAGTGGCCATCAAAGTCAGATTGTGCCAAGGAATGTGTGCTTCACCACATGTGTGCATGTAACCCTGAAAGTGGACGGCATGGACTGTCAAACTCGTACCTGATCCTCTAGGGCAGTGGTGGCAAACCTATGGTACATGTGCTGCAGCCAACTGTTTATTATCACTAAAAGCTCAAAAAGACTTGCTAATGCTGCTATAGGACTTATTTAATAGCTTGGATCTCTCTCATGGATGGTGAGCTGTAACAAGAGAGGCAGCCACAGTGAATCGTAAAGCCAAGAGTGTGGGACTGGCTGAAAATGTAGAAATGGATCTCAGTTGTCATAGTAACAGATATTTAAATGAAGGCCAAAGGCCAAATTGCCCATGTGATTGATCAGCAGTTGAGCAGGAGCAGTTGGTCTTGAGATGATTTAGTTCCATTTCAAAAGAACCAGTTGTGACCCCTCATCACTGCCCTTATTTGGACAAATCTTAAGGCATCTATTTCTGATGAACCAGGCAAATGATTCAAACACCTGTCAGTTTTAGTAAAAGTCTGTAAGCCTAATACATATATTTTCATCACTTGCTTTTATAGAATTTTTATCTTTATTTAATTAGATGAGCTTTGAAGGAGTACATTTTCTCGTCAGTACACTCTGCAGACAATACAAAGCTCAATATGAGACAAAATCACTCTCCAGATGTTTAGAGTAGGAACGTGTAATCAGGAGTTTAGGAGATGTCCTCAGAACTTACCTGCAGAAGCTGTCATTAAAGTTACCAAATAAGCTGAAATTAGAACAATTACCAGGAGCTTTGAAAGAACCAGTTTGAGAAACAAGACTTGAGGAGAAAGCAAGCAAACTATAGAGAAAGGACTCCCACTTGTGTCTAGAATGTGGTTTACCAGTTTTCTGCATGTAAACCAAGCTTGCTTTCACACATGGTCATCTTAGGTTCACCTGAACTGTACTGTCAGTCCACATGCTCTGGCCAGTCAAGAGGGGTTTAACAATGGGATGGGCTACTGTGAAATAGCTCCCTTGCATGACATTTTTATACATTTTATTACTTTAGGCATGATGCTGTATCTAGCAAAGTATTTTGACTATTGTGAGCCTAAAGAATTGAATTTATATTACTAGACTGCAATTATATCATAACTGATTCATTTGTGTCCTACTGTAATGCATATCAGCTTATTCACCTGAACATAAGAAGGATTTGTGTGTTACGTGTGTTTTTCTTTTAGGTTGATTGGAAGAAACTTTGGTCCATGTGGAAGATTTGATTCATGTGATTCATTTAACTGTGAATAGTTAAAATTTTCATTTTTTCCACATTTAGTAATTTAGGGCATTTTAACCTCCATATTTTACCTCTTCTAAACATCAGTTATTTAAAAGGGGAAAACCTCAAACCTTGGAGTAAGTACTATCATTTCCTGTTTATGGACTAATAGCACTCAGAAAGTGTTTGCCTAATTTGAGCTGCTGGAGATTTGTGTGTAGATGATATCTCAGGCAGACTGTTGAGTGCACCTATGCTTATATTTTCTGGGGCCATGAGAAATTATTCTTGCCTTCCAAATATTTCTTCTTTCTTCTTTTCTTTTTCACAGTGCTAGGGCTCTAAAGCAGGGCGCTGCATGCAGGGCAAGTACTGTACTCTACCACCTGGTGATAGCCTTAGCCCCTGTTTTTAATTGCTCTCGCTTCCCTGGCTTGTTCCCTTCTCTCCTGGAAGGAAATGAATGTGCTCTTTTCCTTCTTCCTCCTTCTAGCTATGCAACTTTCTCTAATGAGCTTCAAATATTTCAGAAAAATAGCTGATCCTTTGCCCTTTCTTTTTTCCTGTGTCTTTTATCCTTAGAACTCAGACTTCTGTTTGTGTGTGTCTAGAGAATAACTTTGACCAGAGATTTCTCATGCTTGGAATTTCTATGAATTTTCTTTGCATCACATTCTGGTCTGTAGAACTGGATTTTTAGGGGTTTGTTACTGTTTTTTCCCTCTATTTTCTCATTATACTTAACTCATTGAGATCTTACTTGCCATTGAATGCTCCATGCCTTTAGTTGCTGTACATGGAATACTGAATGAGCTAGTGGATAAGCACTTATGATTCCATAATGAAAGCTGATTGTGCAAGCAGGGAGGTGGAATTTTTCAACCTTCCAGCTTATCTAGATTAAGTTCTTTTTGGAATAGCATACTAACTTCGACTGAAATGCTGAGAATTGCTTAAGCAGCAGATGCTTCTGTATTCATGTAGAGATGTGCAACCATCTGAAGCCACATAAAATGAATGTTAGTTTATTCATTCTTAGCTCAACTTGGTTAGTATGGAAAAAGCACAAGTATTCCAAAAGATTAAAAAAAAAAAAAACCTCTCCAAGGATAACTTGATTATTTTTCCATTCAAAAGTAGTTTTTCCTTTATGCTTGAAAATTTCCATTAGAACAGGTTGAAGGAAATTTTGTCACGTAACTAACAAATTTCTTTGCATTTATTATTGTTCTATTAAAATTTTTTCTCTTGCCCTTTATTGAAACCATGCATGGGTGCAGTGTCCATGAGAGTGTTGTATGATGTATTCTGCCTTGTCTTTGCAATATGGTACTAATTCTTTGGTGAATATATGATTTGCTTCAGATATCCAGATTTCAGAGGCTGTAAGACCTTTATGATAGATACACTTGGTCAGGAGTTCACATTTTCCTTATCAGAATATATTGTCTCAGTTTTAAAAAATGATAATAACAGATTTAAAGATAAAACAGTGAGTTAGGGGTGTCAGAGGATAGAATTGATGTTGGGTCCCTCAGTGCTGAGACACTGTGCAGGCAGCAAAGCTGAGGCCCAGTGACAAGGCTTATGTTGAGTCCAGTGTGATATTCTTGTTAATGATATTGAAGGTATAAATGTCGTCTAACTCTATGCAAACACAGAGTGGAGTAGAGACTTAGAGTTTGTGTTAGTCATTCCATGAGAAATAATTTCACTGGCTTTGATGCAATTTAATGTCAGCTCTTAGGTTTCTCAACTCCCTTTGAGAGCTCAAAACAAAACAGAAAGCTTCTTTCCTTGTTTTTGTGTTGGCCAAATTATATTTTGACTGTTGCAGTGAAAATTAATGTTCATTCTCTGAAATTATAGCTCTTGCTACAATAATATACTAAAGAGAATTTTTAGAAAAGGTGATTGACAGTGTTTTTCATTTCTTCATCTTTAGGTTGATGCCTTTCCTCCTAATGGTTATGGCTTATACAACATAGTGGGGAATGTGTGGGAGTGGACCTCAGACTGGTGGACTGTTTATCATTCGGCTGAAGAAATGCTCAACCCAGTGAGTATCATTCTTGCAGCAGTATCGTGGAAGAATAACATCTGTCTTCTGGGCAGACTAGAGCAGGATTTCCATGTGTTTCTCTTAATATCACTTGTGAATTTCCCCAGGGAATCTTAAGCATATGTCTCATTTCAAACTTGAGTATTGTGTGAGAGTTTTTTGGTGGGGAAGGATTGAATCCAGGGCCACATGTGTGCCCTGCACATACTGTACCTCTGAGCTACAACCCCTGCCATTATGAACCTTATAGGTGATGTTAGATTGAGATAGTGATAACTAGTAGGGACAGTCACCCTATAGTTTCAGAAATTGTACTCTGTGCCATAAAAACTTTGATCAGTGTATGATATACAAGTGTGTAAAGTTTGTTAATATTTTAGGGTTATTAAGTTCTGCTAAGTAGTAGTTTTATTGTACCTAGTTGCCTGAATTTTGATGGTTTGAAATTTTAATTCAGCAGAACTATTCTGAGAAAACAAGAATGATCATTTCCTTGAATAAAATTTCATTCAAGAAGTTGAGTTACTTAATGTGACAGGATAATACATCATGTATATTAGGAATAGATGGTAACTTTAAATTTTACTTATTTTGCTGTATAAGACATGTGGAGTGAAACTAGTTTGCTGCCTGGCCTATAAAACCAAACTTGCCTTTTCAAATATATAAAAATTGAGATAGTAAGTGAGCAGATGTTTAAAAGTGCTCCCTTAAACAACAAAACAAAATAATAAAACCTCGGGAATATTTTTTGTTGTGTAAACAGATTGGGGACAAGTATCGTAAAAAAAAAATCCAATCTCCAGCAAACTAGACATTCATAAGTTAGACCTAAGAAAGTTATTAAAACTAGCTGTATGGGGATCTCACTGCAGTTGATGCAAAACTAACCTTTTACAAGGGCACAAAAGATAACAATAACAAAATTTCATTCGTTAATCTCATCTCATTGGAGGGGTTAACAACTCAGAGTAATTAAAGAACTTGTCACATTCTGTGCCTCAGGCCATTTTTCAGGAAGTGCAGATAAGTTTCTGTTTGATATGCTTAATTTGTCTTTACAGAAAAATATGTGGGCTGTTCATGAATAATCTAGAAACACAGATCTACTTTTTTTGGGTGCAGATTAAAAAGCTGAGTTTTTCAGAAACTGTCATTCCCCCTCATTTTCTTTTACTTTCTGGCAGGGCTGATGGACGTAGCGGTCAAAGACAGCCTGTCTTTCCAAATGAGAATAAGGTTGTGAAATTCTCGGTGAGTTTATGGTTGCCATTCTCTTCTGGCAAGATGTGACTTGGCATTTGCTGTCGGAATCAGAAATAGAATTTTTTTTCCCTCTCTGACAAAAGCATCTGCATGTTTGGAAGGGTATGCTCTAGGCTTCAGAATTCTGGCACATTGTGAATGTATCTATCTGACCATCTGGTGTTGAGCTCAGTGCTTATTAGCTTTCAGTTTTATAACTGCCTGTGTTCTTCTAAGGATTTACAGAAAAAGATCAGAATTTTCATTTCACTACCTTGAAGCTCTCCCCTGGATGTTGCCATTGCTCCACTGAAACTGTTCCCCTTTTAGATGTGTCTTTGTCAGAGGCCTTTCTTGCTTCCTGATTTGATTGAGTCAGAATTTAACCCATTTGAAAACGAAGCCCAAATCCAAGAAAACTCACCTCTTCATTCAGATCTTCACAGCTTTTCTTCATTTCTAGCAGACAAATTATTATCATCTTTCATTTGAATTAATGCATCATCCTCCCAGTTGAGCTTCCTGACCTCACTCTGCTATTCTGCAACTGGAATGACCTTTAAATGGAACAGTCCCAATGCTGTCACTTTCCTGTTTAAGATCCTTCAGTGGCCTCATATTGTCTGGAGAATAAATTCTTAAATATGATTTCTGAAGGTTAAAATAATTTAGCCCTTGCTGATCTGTCTTCTATCTTGCCTTTTTCTTCTTTTTTAAACATTTAGTTATGAAATGTCACAAAAAATGCTGAGATTATAGAAGAGAATATGTAACAGATTCATATGCATTTAACACTTAGAGTTAAGGTGTCTTAACAGCTTAAGATATTTACCTCCCTCTTTAGTTGAAGATAAAGAACAAAAACATTCTTGTGAACACTGGGTTTTGTCAGTAGTTTGAATTTCAGCTGGTCTGGTCAAGTGGGTAGTGCTGTTTCACTGCGCATCTTTTTTAGGGGGACTATTTAATGTCTGTATCTGATGGTGAATACTTGACTTTGCTGTTTCTGTTTCATTTGTTCTTGGTTTTTGGTCATATCTTCTTTTATCACATGACTCTTTGTTTGAATTCTAGACATTTCATGTAAAAAATAATAGAGATTATATGAGATCTAAGTGATCTTTCTTTGGAGTATTTACTTTTGCTTATGGAAAATTGTTTCATTTTAGGTTAATCTACTTAGGAATTGAAGCTGATCTTTAGTCCTTGTGAGACTAGTCTCTTTCTAAATGACCCTGTAGTTCTTCAGGCTGCCAACCAGGAGTCTCAGGCTTTTGCCATGTTTTGTCATCCTTAGGATGCTTTGAACTCTATTTTTTTGCTTATTTAGGCGTGAAGTCTATTGGAAGTTCTATTTAGCAACTGTGACCATTTAAATCCAACTGTAGGAAAAACTTGTCCACCTTTTTAGGTTTCCATTTTAGATTTGAGCTCTATAATTCTTCATAGCCATAGTGATTCTCATCTGGTCTGCTTGATTCCTGTTATCTTTGACATTTTAATATATTTCCTTTTCTTTTCTAATGGCCTCTGTATCTTTATTTGTTAGCAAAGAACCCAGTGTATGATCTTCTATCTTACATTTATGCCAATTCTAGATTCGTAGAATGGGACAATTCAATCACTAACTACTCGTGAAATATTTGAGAAGCAAAGGTTGGTTAGAAGCAAACATTCTCAGGGAAAGGTTTTTTTTTAGGTTTTTGGAGACAGGGTCTCGCTTTGTGGTTCAGGCTGGCCCTGAGCTCAGCCTCAAACTCACATCACAATCCTCCTGCCTCTGCCTCCCGAGTGCTGGGATTACAGGCGTGAGCCACCACGCCCGGCACTGTGGATGTGGTACTGGTTGCTGCTGGGTGTGGGTCTCCACACCCAGTATTGTTATGT
>PVIR01011722.1:0-25000 GCA_004026965.1 Petromus typicus
TATAAGATAAGCAAATTATAATTAAAATTATAATTATAATTATATATAAATTATGTATGAATATATATTTTATAGATTATATATAAATATATATTATATATTTATATAAATTTTATATATAAAATATATGATTATTGTTTATAATTATAAGCAATTATAAGATAAGCAAATTATAAGAAATATGGAAGGAAATACATAATATTTTTCTGTGAGGACTTTTATAGCATAAAGCTATAGGAATTTCAGATATTAGAAAATTTTACCTAAAATAAGTCGACTACCTTAAAGAAACTTTGTCTCTTTCTTCCCAGCCCCCTTTGTTATCTGCTTTCAAAAAACAGTAAATTACTTGTTTTCTTTCCTGAATAAGAAAAGATATGTTTTCTAATATACCTGAAGTTTAATAAGATCCAAACCGACATGGAATATAACGTATTTAAATCTTGATAAAAAATTTCTATCATTTTCTACAAACATATTATTTTCTCCCAAATATTTATATAAGTGGATTAAGAACGGAATTATTCTTTCTAAAGTTGGTTTAAAATTTAAAATAATGAAAAATAAGTAAAAGTATATCTTCTTTTTTGTATCAGTATACCACATCCTGACAGAAATGTGTCTTCAGTGCCAGAAAACATTTTCCTTAGATGGCAAACAAACGATATAAGAAGTTGGATATAGCACAATCACTGCTCAACAAAGTACACTATTTTTATTTTATGTTTTATTTTATTTTATTTTATTTATTTATTTATTATTTTTTGAGACAGGGTCTTGCTTTGTAGTTCAGGCTGGCCCTGAGCTCAGCCTCAAACTCACATCACAGCAATCCTCCCGCCTCTGCCTCCCGAGTTCCTAGATTACACACGTGAGCCACCACGCCCGGCATTGTGGTATGTGGTACTGGTTGCTGCGGGCATGAGTCTCCATGCCCAGTATTGTATGTGGTTACCAGAGATCAAATCTGGACCCTTGCACCTTCAAGACAGGTTCCAGAGCCGCTGAGCTAAATCCCTGCTCCAAAGTGCACTTTGATTAACAAAGACAAGGCTAAGTGAGGAAGTATCACGTGTTAACCATGTGTGTGATCCCAGCACCAGAGAGACTGAAGAAATTGTACCATGAGTCTGAGGCCAGTCTGATTTACTTAGAGATCTTGTCTCAAATACTAGAACTTCATAGTTCTCATCATCATGACACTGCATCATTATTAAATGTCTATGTACCATTTTCGGGTTGTCAGTAATTCTAGTTATCATGATCTTCTACCTAAAATAAAATATCTACAATTTTAAATTAGATTATATGACCATAATCTCAGTATTAGGAAATGAAAACAAATATGGAGAAAAGACAGGCTCCTTGCTTTTCTGCAGGCTTATCACCACAGAGCGGGAGACCCAGGCATTGCAGGCCTTCAATGGATTAGTGAGATGGAGGGAGGCTTCTTTACGTTTTTATAAAGGAGTAGGTCTCCCTACATTTCTATAAAGCTAAAAAAAAAGTGAAATGATGGACTTGGAAGACTGGACAGATGTGGTACACTGTCCCCACACACTTACTGACATCCAAGGGCCTGGATCAGTATAGTACTACAGATGCTCAGATTATAAAACAACAAAGACTCAAACATGAGCTGGGGACAGAGCTCCATGGCGCCACTGCCTGCCCTGCAAATGCAAGGTCATGAGTCTGATCCCTGATAACACACCACACACACACACACACACACACACACACACAAAAAAAAAAAAAAAAACCAATAAAAACAGCCATGGCAATAATTTGAGGACATATGATCTTGTTCTTTGGAACGTTAGCTTTAAATAGAATCAAAATGCTATGAATTTTTATGATTTCTACTTTGAAATGCTGACAGAGAGAGGTATATTAGATGATTCCTGGGAATGTAAAATATCTTATTTACTTTGTCTTCATTATGAATTAGCCAAGAAAAGAAAAATGTATTGTATAATGCAAGCTAATCAAAATGAGTTTGAAACAACAAAGGCTATATCTGTCAATATTCTTTAGTTTCTATTTCTACTTTCCTTTCAGTAAAAAATATTCACAATAATTGCACAGATGAAGCAACATGGTAGAACTATGTTGGCACAGGGGCTCTCTGCAATACTGCCTGGCTAGGAAAATAGCAATCGCACAGGAATGGCTAGGCTATCGTAGAATGAGTCCTGAAGCTGAATTTTGAAGGATTATTAGGAATTTGTCATGTGAATCACTAAAAGACGGAAGAAGAAAACAAAATATGCCTTGCAGAGCCAAAAGGTATAAAGAATAGGGTAGGTTGTGGGAGGAACAAATACACAAAATATAAAGGACCTCTAACTTCAAAATTAATTTGTCTTCTGTAAGGCTACTTTTCCTAACACTAAACTTCAAAAAACAACATTATACCTAAATGCCCTATGATTTCTTCTTTAGGTTATTAAACTCTACATACTAATAAGCACATAAGCAAATAGGGAAGAAAGACAAAAATATTTTACTCGGGCTTTTCTTGTTTCCTGTATTTGAGCCACACTTTCATCACCTTATGGCACTGGGAAAAAAAAGTAACACATAACAAATATGCCCACACACTAAGTATAAAATATTACAAAGCATGAACATTTGTGTTGGAAAAGACTACTGCCAATGTGTCAGACTTGCTGACTATTAGTGTGTAAGTAAGAGCCAAATTCAGCCTAATCATACTAAATGCCACTGTGGGTACAATCCAAGTCTTTTATCTTTAAACTTTTTTCACTTTGTAATTCTTACTTAAGTATCCAGTAAGGCCATGAAAAAAAGCAACATATCCTGGCAAAGGGAGGGTAGCTGGCAGTAGCTTTTCAAGTCACCATGCAAAAATTAGCTGGAATTGAAATACAATTCACATCCTATGAGCTGTTTCTCTACAAATAAATTATTTCACTTATTATTCAATGAATAAAGCTTGGAAGGTTACATAGTAAGATGTCAATAGTTAAAGGATGGTTAAGTTGGTGCTGATGGTGATAATTAATCTTTTTGCCATTACAGAGTAGTACATAATCTGGGCCAAACACACAGCTAAACTATTCTATAAACTTTATCATTTATTCCTTTCACAGCATAATATGTGATGAAGCTCAAAACCACTAAGCTCATATTCTGCACCAGTGCCTTTGCTAAGCATTATTCTCACTAATCCTTACTAAGATTATTTTAAATTCACTGTTCCTTTTCACTTCTTATGGTAGCTGAAGACATACAATTCCCCATACACCCATGAGGACAAAAGTTCTTGGAAAGTTTCAGTCAACTGCCCAATGTTTAATAGCACAATGAAACTTCAAGAGATTTGTACATGTCAGATACTTCTTTGTTAGCCTAGAACATGGTTCTCAGTTCTGGAAAAAAAACAACTTAAAAATGATCCCTCTTTAAAATGAAATAGGCTCATTTACAGATGTTTGAAAGAAACAAGTGAATAATAAAAAACGTTCTTCCAGTGACCTTAATGGCCACAGACAGGGTAGGCCTGTAGGTACATATCTGGCAGACAGGTAAGAGAGAGACAGAGAAAATGGGAAGGAAGCAAAAAGGGAGAGGCAATTGGCTAAGTGGAAAGAAACTGATCTTTATTGTGGTTTTGGTAAAAGATAGTGGAATAGAAAGCAATATTATAGATTAAGGATTAAATAACTAAACATCAATTGCAAAGTGGCATATTTTTCCTAGGCCCTAAAATAGGTATCCAGTGTAGACTGGAAAAGTTCAAGAGAGAAGAGGGCCAAAGATGCATACAAAAATGTTTTAAAACTACACTTTCATTAAAACTTTAAGTACATTATAAGAGACCCTGTAACTAGAAAAACCATGATATTGTGAGAGGACAGAGTACAAGTCAACCTATACACACCTGGAATCTCAGAAAAAAACAAAACAAAACAAACACACAAACAAGACCAAAATTTCAGGTTTAAACTCAGTACAGCTTCTAAAATAAAAGCTCTATATCCGGAAATTCTAAAACCTCAAGACACTTTTGAAATCACCTTTCATAGGCCACTAAATCAGAGTCGCTGTTTTTACCCAATTCCACCGTGGGTTTTAAGGTAAAGAATATAGAATTTTACAGCTGATTTGTAAATACTCTTCAGCAACCCTAAATGCTCTGGTGACAGAAACTGCTGTAGCCATTGGAGGTCTCTACTGTGCTGTGAAAAGGACAAGAGCACAAAGTCCGGAGCTCTGAGCCACTGATGAATGATTCAGAACTAAACAGCCAATGGGGACACTTCCACTCTGAGCAAACCACACCCTGTGAGAGCCTCCAAAGGTTAGTTTCTGAGTGCTCTTATTAATTGCAACTCTCAGGACCTCATGCACTTTAGCATTAAGAAGTGAAAGACAGGCAGTCAGCCGGCTGGATAATTTTACATTAGTAATGACTTATAAATGCCACCGTAAGGCAACTCTATTTGCTGGAACAGCCAATGCCATCATTAAAATGCCCAATATGGTAGAGGGTACACAATGATAATAAATGGGTTATCGACTTTTACTGCCTTATTTTTATAAAACTACACAGTGAATCTATGGACTCCAGCAATTCCGATGCCCGAGGTCTAGGAATCAATGATATATTTGTAATAAAAACAACTGAACCATGCATCCATTAAGGATTCATAATGGAAATGTGTTTGGATTATATGTGTGTATGAGTGAGCCTGCTATTTAAAGATGAAGTATTGTAATGTTTGTGCTGAGAATCATTTTAAACTGATAACACATGAAAATCATTAAGCGACACAATGCTTTAATTTAGGCCATAATCATTACTGAATTATGAAAAAAACATTTTTACAATAATATCTAATAAGCTTTTCATTTGAAAAGACTTAAATATAGTGACTGATCTCATTTGCAGGATCTTTAATCTCACTTATTATTTATTTACCTTCACCTAAGTTATATGCCTTATAATATATGAAACATGTAGTAAATTAGAATACACAAACGGAAGATTTTCTGTTGTTCGCATTCTCAGGCATGATTCAATTGGCCTACTTTCTTGGGATAAGACAGATTTAAATATAAATTAATGTACTTTTGTTAAACTGCAGAGACTTTGCATAAAAACTCACAATTTTTAATTCTCCTAAAATATATGGCAATCGTTTAATGTTTGGGCTCATTTTACCAGACTGTAAGAACATACTAAGAGATGTAATCTCACTAGCTAAATTCCAACAGGCTCCTCATTACCTAATGGAAATAATCCCATTTTTCACTCCGGGGAGTTAGTACTAGCAAACTTTCTTCCTTCACCATGTTCTTCCTTAGGACACACTTTGGAAGTACGCTGAAATCCTGTGGATTGCATCAGCCCTCAAGGTAAGAGGCCTTTACTTCTAGATACAACATACCTGATTCAAGCCTTGGGAACCAAATACTATCATAGAGTAAGAGCCACTATCCAAATACTCCTATAAACCCATAGAGGACTTAGCAATTGCAAAGCATGTAGACACATCATCTGAGATGTTATGCAACCTTCTTACTAATCACTTCACAACTTAAAGGATAGTGTAATTTCTTTCTAGTGTGGGCACAAGAATATATAATCATCACAACAAACATCTTGATCAGTATGTAACCTGCTCCCCTTTATATTAGTGGAATTTTATTAGGACTTCCACTGCAGGGAGATGATGGGAATAAGCTATAAGACTATACTGATGATATGCAAGTTTGATGGTGCCTAGTTTAGCCTACCTTTATGACGTAACTGAAGGTTCTAAAAACTCAAGCCATAATACCCTGGACATGATGGAATTTTTTTCTAGCAATACCACTGAAGCGTTTCTACAGGCTCTAGTAAAAATCCTATTAGGTAAAGGTAATGGAGCTTTCATGAGAGACAACGACCATGGATATCAAGATGGTTACTTTCAGTTCTGGGATGATTATATATGGCCAACCCAAAAACAGACAACTTAGTAGAAAAGTGCCTATATATTAGCAAAGGAAAAAAAAAAAAAAAGCCTTCTTATTCTCATTTGACTCTACGAAATACTTCGGGCACTCTTATTTTCATTGGTCCAACTCTATGAAACACTTGAGACAGACATTCCCCTGAGCAGTATATATACAAAATAACTTTAGAGGCCGAAGACTAGTTTGCAACAAACTGGTTTAATCACTGAGGAGTTAGCTGGTGACCCCCCAGTGATACTCACTGCTCCTGTGGAACCAATTTGTAGCCCTAGCTGCACCTTGGATGGATAGGGGATTTGTGTGGACACAAGGCAGGATGTCAAAAGCATCGATAATCTTGCAAACTGACCTGCTCTATGACACAGATGGCCTGGAAGTGCGTTTTACTGGTATAATCATCTGGCTTCTATTTTTATGCGTAGCCTAGGATGAGAGGATGCCACACAATACATTGAGGCCTTGACTGACTATGCTCAATGGGCCTTAAATGACATTTAAATTGGTCTTTCTCTGAAAGAAGTAAAATTAATGAGGCAAGCTGAATTTCAAAATCAGAAGGGACTAGACATTCTAATAGCAGCACAAGGTGGATCTTATGCAACTGTAGAGGCTGAATGTTGTGTGTTCATTCCTGGACTTTCTGCTAATATCTTTCCATGGCTATTCAAGATAACCTGCTGAATGACAGGATGATGACATCAGATTCTGAAATTCCCTGGACTTCTCCTTATCTTCTTCATAGGAGGGAATTACTGGTTCTTCTTAGTGGGAACATCTGTTGATTGTATTCATAATGGTTTCATTGATCTTATTATTTTATCTATTTATCCTAAATTGTTCCTTTAGCCTTGTCTCCTTCAGTCTTAAAACTATATGCCTACTCATGAAGACAAGGCCTGGCATTCTACTGAAGGCCTTTAACAGACTCTCTGGAGAGTATCTCTGACCATCAGTCACAACCTAGACCCTCTTTAGCTGGAAACAGGCAGAACAGTCTTTAACTTCCCAGCCTCCTGACAAGCAGGGGTACCTCTTCCGAAGGGAGACTATTACAGGTAGCTAAGATATATAGAAATGTTATGAGTAGTCAGACAGAGCTAGGCCCCGGAAAAAATCAGAACAGAAGATAAGAACAAACACAGTGCAACAGTGGTTGGAGGTGTATTCCTTAAAAGTCAGGGCTCTTGTTTCCCCATTGGATCAATATTACCTAAATATTTGTAATCCTATGGGTTGACTATAACTTTATTCCACTTTACGCTCACCTCATGATGTTGCACTCACCTGGTGATTTTGCTCTATAAAATGTCTTTGAAAAATGGGTTCATAGGCAACCGAGTCCCTCCCTAACCCTCTCAGGCAGGAGATGTCTGTTCCTCAATAAGTTTTTCCTACTCTTGAACTCAACTGTTCCTACAAATCATTCTTTGATTTTAGAGAACGTGAACTTAAGAGTATCAAACATCTACCAGACTAGGAGTTGTAATAGTTCTTGATATCATTTGGAGATCCCGGGATCATTCCTAGATCAATACTGATCTCTTTGTTCTTCAAGCAAAGTCCTGTGGCTCACAGCCTTTTCATCTCTCTCCTACCTTTTGGCCAGGATGGTGTTTCTCCTTCCGACCATTGCTCAGCAGTCACTCTGTCACTGAGACCTCCTCTGCCTCCATTCTCAGTAAACGCACATTTCCAGTGTGCCAGAAACCTTGCTCCACGTTCCCTTTCTTCTCACTTTTCTCCATTGCGCACACACATCCATGAAGGCTGCACCATACTTTAAAGACAAATTTTTCATATTTTACTTTGTTCTTAACAGAATGCCTTTCTCGGAGGCTAGTCTATCAACTGCTCATCCCCACCTCATAGTGAAGTTCTTAACATTTACCACAGAGAAAACTACTTATTGAGAAAATCAGATCATATCATTTAATTTTATTTCCTGAATAGCTTTCTTTATCATATGCACACACGGATAGATTTCTGCTACTTTTGAAATAAGAAACAAATAACTCAAAAATATTGTAAAAATTACAGAATGATTATACAAACTGGGAGAAATACCACTTAATGAAAATCTCCTGGCATTCCACAGTAGTTGAAAGGCCTGTCCCAACCAGCCACTTCAGCATGAAAATGATTTTAAGAGAAAGGTAATTAAGCAACAGTAAAAGCAAAAGTAGGATCCATGGGTCTTCCCCTTTTTTCCAGAAGACAAAAGCTAGTGAACTAATTCACTTCCACAAGGAAATTCACACTTGTAAAGGCATCCTCCTTGCCCCAGGCAGGGCAATACTCTAGCCTCTGAGAGGATCTTGCCAAACAATCCTTATTTACTATGTTTCCCCATCAATAATCTCGGTGTACTGTCTCCTACCCCATGCACTAGAACACAGAGGGATGGTGATTAGGCAATTAAAAGGAAAAGTAGAAATAAAAACAACCCAAAATGTGAGATAGAAAAATGTTAATAAGCAAATAGATTCAAATCTTTAAAAGGTAAAAAATAAATCCAAGAATAAATCACAATAAATGTCTAAAACCAGTATACATTTGAGATTCTTATAGAAGAGCTATGATTTCAAGTTGGGGAAAGCCAGTAGTATTTTTTTTTTAAATAATCTTATAAATTAACATGGATTATAATATATTTGTGAAACAATGATTGACAGAATGGACAGTGAGTTTTTTGCTTTTAACAAATGTCACTCAAAACATGCTCCTTTCTTTTATCATGTAGAGACATTGCTCAAGTAGAAATTTAAAGAGAACTCAGGAAAATATTGATATGTAAATTTTATTGCTTCAGCTCAAATACTCTTCATTTGCATAAGCTAATTTAAAAATAGGCTGTTACCTCTGCTCTGTGCTTGAGAAAGGGAAAGCGCAAAGATGTCAATTGTAGGAGTTAATTGAGAAGTTTAGAGAATGTGGGACAAGTCTACAAGACATCCTGTTGCCTAGCCACTAGATTAACCAAATACTTCCACTGAGCAAGGACCTTGGAACAACAGGATATGCATTTGAAAGAAAAATGCACAGTGAATTAAAATGCCTTTTTATGTATGTCTATATTTGTGCTGATACCTGCATAATTATACTCACCTCTATATTTTGAGGTTAGCCAGTAATCAATAAATCTATATGGGAAGAAGTAGACATGAATAATAGACTTCAACTACACACAGAACTAGTTGTGTAATCAACGTGGGAGGCAGACTCTATTTTAATGCTAAATCATAATGTTTAGCTTTATTTGCTATTCTCAGAAGCAATGTAAATTTCTGGAAGAATAATTAATAGTTGTATTATTTAATCCAGTTTTAGAACACCTGCCTCTTGCTCTTCTGCCTAAAAGTTTATTTTTCTATTTGATCAAAAGCACTGAAAACTTTATATTTTTGTTATTATTTTTATCTTTCTTTTAGAGACAGGATTGTTTTAATAAGCAAGCTTTTTATCACTGGAAATTCAAACTAAGGGAGTGTAGCAATTCAGGAAAACAGTTTCATGTATGTCCAACAGCATTTATACAAAATCTGATCAAGAGGGACCTGACCAATGTAGTACCTTAAGCAAATACAAAGTATACACCAATGACCTATACTACGTCTAAAAAGAAGCCATTCATGATGTAAATGGCTCAAATACAACCTCTACAGAGGAGAATAAACCTCTCTACCTGTGAGATGTCAGATAAACCGAGCTTGTGTTGCCTGAAATTAAAGAATGAGTTTTATAAAACAAGAGAATTAGTAAAGTGTGTTGTGAGCTCCTGAAAATCCAGAGGGAAACCCAAAGTGGGAT
This sequence comes from Petromus typicus, assembly GCA_004026965.1. Lineage (NCBI taxonomy): Eukaryota > Metazoa > Chordata > Mammalia > Rodentia > Petromuridae > Petromus > Petromus typicus. Next base: position 9,796 of record PVIR01011722.1, read on the forward strand.
GCCAGCAAGCCACCCCTCCTAAGAATGTGGCATAGTACAGAATTATGAGGCCAGGGCTGGGGAGTTAGCTCAGCGGTTCTGGCACCTGTCTTGCAAGCGCAAGGACCCGGGTTCGATCCCCGGTAACCACATACCATACTGGGTGTGAAGACCCACACCCAGCAGCAACCAGTACCACACACCACAGTGCCGGGCGTGGTGGCTCACGCCTGTAATCCCAGCACTCGGGAGGCAGAGGCAGGAGGATTGCTGCGATGTGAGTTGGAGGCTGAGCTCAGGGCCAGCCTGAACTACAAAGTGAGACCCTGTCTCAAAAAACCTAAAAAAAAAAATAAAAAATAAAAAATTATGAGGCAAGTGCCATGAGGTGCAAAGTCCAATCACTCAGTAAGACTACAAGTACAGCCACTGGGCTGATACTGATCCTGCAGAGAACCAGGCACATACCTCAGCCCGGGCCTGGCATCAGGCACAAGGCTACGTGGAAGAACAAAGGCATCCCGGGGAAAGGATGGGTCTGGATGCCTTGGTCTCTTACCTGATGGTGACTCATGCCTGTTTACTGGAGCAGGTAATAACAATTATAGTGTAATTCTGAGTTCCGGCTTGTGCCTTGGGGGGCATGTAGGCCTGGACCCTACATCTTACAGCACTATTTTTACTGCCTGAATATCATTTTTGCACCAGAGTAAAGGTAAACAAGCATTAAGCCCAATCATCTGAAGTTGATACCTTGCATAAAGTCTGGACTATATGGGATATATTTAGATTCTTTTAAGAACCAATAAAGTTAGCTTTTCATATTACCTAGATTTTATCTCTATAATTTTCTACATTGGTTTTAAAAATACATGTCCTGAGGTTTTGTCTAGCCCTCATTATTGTCCTCTCTGATTCTTTTCAGTAGCTCAGGCAGGCTTGTACCGTATTGTTTCAGATGAATGTATGCAATATGTAGTCTGCGTATGATCCCACAAAGAGGAATTTATTAAACCAAGGAGAAGAGATTTTGTTTAGTTAGCAAAAAGAGTCACATTCAATTCTTTATGTAATGTTTTACCTAACTAAAATCAGTTTGGAAAAATGCTAATAAAACTTCCTCTATATAATAAATAAACAGAGGGTTCCCAGGTTATTCACAGTTTTTCAAAATTAATATTTTCTAAAAAATTAATATTTTCTAAGCTAGTTAAAAAGATAGTTTCAGTTGAGGATCTCTGTGATGCTCTTTTGCACTCATCATACAACTGAATTTACAATTACTTAAAATTCACCATACATTTGATTATAGTCTTAGAACACTTAATTTAAAATGAATACGTACAGTTGCTAGGAAAGGTAGTGCCGGGGCCCAAGGGACAGAGTGGGGAAATTCCAATATAACATGCATGGCCAGTTAAATAAGGACACAATGATATCAATACATATATTTATAAGCACAGGGAGCATAAGGACATTTTAAGGTTAGATACTGCACAGTCCTGTTACGTGCCTGTCTAGCTCCAAAGCCAGGCAGTGAGTGTTCCTGACTTCCACAAGCTGCCACTCCACAGTATTAGAAAAGGACATGATCTTTAAAAACTCTCCTACCTTGGGCTGGGCCTGGTTTAAATTAATAACTCATCTTCTCTAAGTTTCTTATATGATGTGAGCCTCCTGAGAGAGAGTAACCATCTCAAAAGGACAGGAAGACAGTTTGCACTTCTAGGTAACTTCTGAATAAAATGTTGATAAGCACCAAGAGCAACATCATTCCCTGAATGTCTCAGGTAACTTTTATTCGTATAATGAGGTGTCCAAATTTATTCTCTGGGCGGACGTTTTGTGGCTCTGCCTTCCTGCTCTCCTGAACGTGAAACTCTCCATTAATCTACATCGAAACAAATGTTACCTGTATTTCTGCAAGACTTTGTGTCTTCACTGAATTTGTTTATTAAAGGCACAAAGAAGCAAGATGAAAGAAGTGAGGGGCTCCCCGAACTCAGTCACTCATGAAGTGGGCATCTCCCCGGGGTCCACTAAGACGCAAGACCATGTGAGAAAAGACAGTGTCGTGACGAGATGATTCACAGAGTCCCTGAGAGCACTGCAGCTGCCTGATCGCACGTGCTCATGCCCAGGACAGTGAAGAGCAGGAAGGCCTATGAGGAACTCACCTCATGATGTAAATAGCAAGGTATTTAGAAATTACCTGGATTTATAGACCAATTACTTAACAGGGTAACGACTTAGTTGGCCGGCTCCCTAGATTAATGAGCCATAAATTAATAAATATAGCAAGGCCCTAAAACTATAACTTAGCCAATCTCTCAAAACCAATTAGCCTTACAGGAAGAATATTTCTGGAAACATATTTATATTCTTGCCTTTTTTTACACATTAGCTACCAGTGGCACTAAGTCACCACTTTCCTCACAGAAACATCAGAACTTTTTTTCTCTGTTGCTCCATCAAATGAAACAACAAAGATCACAGGCAACTGAAGAAATATGACTGCCTAAAATGTTTTACTTTAAGACCCAATGACAACATGTATACTTGTATGCACTTCTGAATTGCTGTGGAAGGCACGTGACTTTCTCAGTTTACATACAATTTTAATATAAAATGATAAATTTCTCATCATTCATAGTACTGGCTTTTTAAACACACTCTGGGGAAATCTGTCACCCTAAGAACCACAAAAAGAAGAATAAAAGCCTAGTTCCACAATCTATTATTGCATCAACATAAATTGACTTTCAAAGTAAAATGATTTAGATCAAAAACATTTTATGTTTTCAACAGATTTCCTTCACAAAAAATATACCAGATATTTTCTGGAAATCAAGTTAGAATAAACTTTTAAGTCATTTATTTCAAAATGTTTCTGAATTTTGGTACTTTTCTTTCTTTTTGTACCCTGCAGACATGAGTTAAATAACATGCTAAAACCAATCTCCAAACAGCATCAGATTTGATACTTGACGATGCTATATTTAAGTATTTTAAATGAAATTAGTAAAACTGCAATGTTTAAAAGTGTAAGTCTCAAGACTTAATACAAAGAGAGAGAAGCCAAATAATCTTATTAAAAGAATTTAGGTCTGGGATGTGGTGTGATTAAAGAGCATTTGCTTAATGTTCAGTGTTTCTCCAGTTGATCATAAGCACAGCACAAAATAAGTAATAAGTAAATAAATACACTTATTTCAAAGTTTAAATTCACATTGCCTATTACTGAAATATAGTTTTATCAATTCCTTAGTCACATTATCAAAAAAACTGAGGAGGTACTTAGTTTTATTAAGAAAATTATATTATCTTGGTGAAAAATCTGTCTTTATTATTTAAAAAGTCCTGTAAATATAGTAATAAGAAAAATGGGCACTAGAGAATTCCAAATCTGATACCTTCCATTTTAGAAAGACTGGGCCAGAATTTAGAAGGCATGTAATAAACACACTAAAAAATAAAAATGGAGGGGCCAGGGATTTAGCTCAGTGGTTCTGGTGACTGTCTTGCAAGCACAAGGACCTGGGTTTGATCCCCTGGAAACCACATACAATAGTGGGCGTGGAGACTCACCCAGCAGCAACCAATACCACATACCACAGTGCCGGGCGTGGTGGCTCACGCCTGTCATCCCAGCACTTGGGAGGCAGAGGCAGGAGGATTGCTGTGATGTGAGTTTGAGGCTGAGCTCAGGGCCAGCCGGAACCACAAAGCGAGACCCTGTCTCAAAAAACCAAACAAACAAAAATAAATAAATAAGTAAATAACATAAAAAGGGAAAAATAGCATCTTTCAAGAACTGGAATAGGATAATGTAATAAAGACTGACAGAGAAATGACTTTTGTCAGAGAGAGTCTTTACAAAAGTAACGATCAAGCCCAGGATGCAGAGAAAATACAGCCATACCAAGAAGAGGAGGAAAAGCAGGAGCAGAGGGAACAGCCAACATAATGGCTTAATGGGACAGCAGGCTTGTTAGAAAGAGAAAGACCCACTATGGGCCGGAGGATTAGTTCAGTGGGTCAGACACCTGCCCTGCAAGTGCAAGGTCCAGAGTTTGATACCCTGGTAACCACATTCAAACAGTGCCAGGCATGGTGACTCACGCCCACCAGCAATCAATTCCACACAGCACAGTTCTGGGCATGGTGGCTCATGCCTATAATCCCAGCACTCGGGAGGCAGAGGCAGGAGGACTGCTGTGAGTTCAAGGCTTGCCTGGATTACATAGTGAGCTCAGGGCCAGCCTGAACTACATAGGGAGACCCTGAAAAAAAAGGCCCACTACACAGGTAAGAGAGAGCACAAGAGCTCTAGCACACACTGAACAACCGGTGCCCTTGAAAAGGGCATGCATCTGCACAGAAACGCACGCCAACTTCATTAAAATACACTCATATAAAATATTCGAGGCACACTTCCTGGAATAATAAGGGCATTTACACTACTTTCTATCATAAGTGGATTCTTTCTAAAAGTTGTCACTGACTTTTGCTGATCTCTTGTACCTAAACTAAACTGTGATTGTAACTGATCAAAAGAAGGTACAGTTCTGAACTAGACACTGAGTGACACTTTTCACCTGAGCGTCAAGACCAAAGTGAGACAACAAAAGTGGCTGTAGGAACGTCACTCAGTTCATGGAGGACATGAATGACATCTTGCTGTACTGCCCAAGAACGTTCAGTGGTATTTTTCCACACCTTTTTGTGCTACTCACAGTTTAACACATACAGACACGACATACTTAAGTTTAGATCACATTATTAAAAATTGTCCATCCTTTTCTCAAGCATAATCAACAAAACATTAAACTAAATCCCAATTTTTAATGTTTGCCGGTTTCTATGATGTAAATATTCCTTGCAGAGTTCCTTTTGTTAACATAAGTTAACAAAAGTTTATTATGTAATATTTCCAACACAAACATCCCTATATCTTTTTTAAGAAACACAGAAGCATATGAAATAGTAAATGTTATTAAATAATTTGAAAGGAGTGAGCTTTAAGTATTATACTCACTTATAATCCAACTATTTTTTGTAAGATTATACAGCATTTGTAATGGTTGGTTTTAGCAGCTGGCTTGCAAAATTTCTCTAAATTTAACAGCTGGGCTCTCAGCAGCCAACACAAGCCTGCTCCAATTCACTAGCTTAATACGATATCGAATGATAAATGAGGCTTCAAACATAAACAGGGGCATATCAGCTCAGGCCTTTGAAAACCAATGCAAGGAGTTTTTATTTCATTTAAAAAATAAAGAAAAGCCACTAGAGGGTTGAAATCCAGGCAGAGAGATGACTCAATTTGTGCTTTAAAATGTTCCTTCTCAGTGCTCTGGAGAACTGATTTGAAGAAGATAGAACAAAAGCAGCAAGACCAGCCAGAAGCTACTGTAAATAGTGCAGGCGAGATAATGCGGACTTGGAAGGGGCGCTGTGGTGGGGACAGCGATGTGCAGGCAGACTGACAGGGCTTATTGATGTTCTGAGGTGGGGGCAGCACGGCCTGCAATTCGGACAAGAAATCCCACATATCATAGTCATGAGACACAGAAAGGCTTCTTTATCCTCTTTTATATCATAAGAAAGTTTTCTGAAAGCTCGGTGATGAAAGAGATAAAAACAGAAAAGGCCAGGTGCTGAATCAGCTCCCCCTTTCCTCCCAAGCACCCGGGGGAAGTCAAGGTTGTCAGCACTTGGATGAAGAGATAGTTTGATTTTATCTTTAAATTTCTAAATCTTAACTATGATTTACAACTTTTAACTATAGTAAAACACTCAGGCTTTCATTTAAACTCCCATTCTATGCCTCTCAAATGCTAAGGGCACTGTGCAAAAGAGAGATAAGGGAAAAAGAAATATCCAACATGACTTCTCGATTTTTGCCTTTGCATTAGCTTATTTTTTTATTTTTTAATTTCCTCCCAATCTTTCTTAAAGCCAACAGATATCCAATCAAAATGCAATCATAAATTTTTGGAGGAAATTGAAATACTACCTTAAAAGTTTTAACCTTGTTTTTAAAAATATTTGTGATGTACCCCCTATAGCTGCTATGCTATACTGCAAAATCTTAGTAGTTCTGAATGTCTACAGAAAATGAACCAATGAAAGAATAAACAGTCAACAAATATATGGAAATTTATTATAAAGCAAAAACATTACAAATTACAGGAAACATCTTGCATTATTTGGTAATGTAGGTTGCATAAAAAGATGTGGAAAACTTGTTTTAGCTCATAAAAATTACAAATCAATTTTTAAAATTATAAGGTGATTATCAATATTGAAGGTAAAATATTTATGATATTGGGTAAAATATGGTTTCTGAAACAATACTTGGATGTCACAAATTAAAAGAGAGAAGCTGTGTCCTAACTAAATTTCAGTGAAAATTAACTATCCAAATTTACCTAAAGGGAGAAAGAAAAAAAAAAAAAATATATATATATATATATATATATATATATATTAGGTTTCTTGAGACAGGGTCTCACTTTTGTGGTTCAGGCTGGCCCTGAGCTCAGCCTCAAACTCACATCACAATCCTCCTGCCTCTGCCTCCCAAGTGCTGGGATTACAGGCGTGAGCCACCACGCCTGCCACTGTGGTATGTGGTACTGGTTGATGCTGGGCGTGAGTCTCCACATCCAGTATTGTTATGTGGTTACTCGGGATCGAACCCGGGTCCTTGAGCTTGCAAGACAGGCACCTGAACCGCTGAGCTAAATCCCCGGCCCTACAAAAAATATTTTCATAAAATGACAAAACATTTCTATCAAGCATTCTTACAAGGTAAAGTGGTTACAGACCACAGAAAATACATAAAAAGAGTAGGCAGTCATTTTCTAGAAAAAGGTGGCAAAATGGGTTACAAAAATGAAATGTTCATGTGAATAATCATCAGAAAAATGAAAAATAAAACAAACAGTACAATTTGACATCCCAGGTGCACAGAAACCAGCAAACTGGATACCACCAAGCTCTGGAGACTTTTTTGTACCAGGCAAGCCCTCTTGATTTGCTGTTACAACCGAGAACCTACACAAGCATTCTGTAGAGTATGTATAACACTTGGCGAAGGCCTGTGTGATCCGCCTCTAAATTTATTCCAAGAAAACCACTCACACTGATCTATAAAAGCACATCTAGGACAATGTTTGGCAAAATTTTTGATCACAAAAAGTTGAAAGCATTCTAAGTAGGTAAGTGAAAGTGAAATACACACACTGTGGACTAAGAGGATCAGTCAAAATCAGACTGGATGAATGGGCTCATGTTCAAATACAACACTGCAACACAATGCTCAAAAAATGTAACAAGACAAAAAGAATCACTGAGGAAACTGTTAGCAACATGGCTGGAGTTCAAAAACGCATTTAGTGAAAAGCATAATAAGTAAGATGAATAGCACAATATCACTTATTCATTTATACACAGTAAAACTATTTTCTATTTATTTAACATGAAGTTAGATTTAAGCAAATTTGAAAGTGTGACTCGAAGAGCATGGGATAAATACACAAGATTCAGTAAAGGGATTGGACTTGAGATAAAAAAGATGAAGAGAAATGTAATCATTTTCTATTGCTGAAGAAACAAATGACCACAAGGTGACATATTCGTGCACTGTCCTGTAATTGTGCAGGTCGGGAATCTGCCAGGTTCTTCCAGGGCCACTGTCTAGTAGATAGTGTGTCTATGTTCCTTTCTCTGATGGTTGATGAAATTTTTAGCTTCTAGTGATCCTTTCTTTCATGTTCTAAGATCCATTGCCTCCTGCCTCCTCTTTGAAGGATTTTTATGATTAGAATGAACACATTAAATTAATGTAGGATAATTTTCCTATGTCAAGGTCACTTACTTACTAATACCTGCAATGTCTTTTTTGCAGTCACAGATTCTAGATATTCAAATGTGGACATCCTACGGGGAAGGAGAGTGACATTAATTTGCTTACCACAGATATAAAAATATACAATAAAGAGGGAGCAAGTTAGGGAGAGTGATTGCTGTGTCACCCAGTGACAGTGCAGATTCAAGTCTGAGTGCCTGAGGCCAACATAGTAGAAATGGGGAAAGGAATGATGGGATTGTGCCACTGTCAACACCGTCAAATGATGCTGGAAAGTCAATGAAGATCAGGACCAAGGAAACAAACTCTTAAGTTCAGCAAATCTGAACCCTTGGAGGACTTAATAAAAGCAATTTAATATGATGAGTAAATTGGATGGAGGTGAGGATATGAGGTGTGGGAGAGGAGGAAGTACAACGTCACTTTTACAGTGTGTATGCATTTTATGGAAAAAAAAATTATTTGAAATGGTCCAAATAGAAAGCACATTAATATAAATTATTCTATCCCATTAATGGAATATCATGTAAATTCAACTGCTGTGAACACTTTCAGAATCTGTTTTCAATATCTTATCTGAAAAAAAATTCAGATAAAAATTACTTATACAGTACCACCACAACTGCACTAGAAGTGCATGAATAAATTAAAAGCAAATGCATGCAGTCTGCAAAGAAACTGCCTCTAGCAGGTTGATATATAGTATTATTGTGTTTAACTTTTCCTGTAGTTTCTCAAATATTTTATTATGGGAGTAAACCATTTTTAAGATTTGGATTAAGTGTTTTGAAATAAGAGGACTCCTCAAAATTGTTTTTATTTGAACTGAAACGAAAATGCCAGTATTTCACTGAAATGTGCACACGTTATAATAAAGAAACTACATAGTGGAATGGTAAGTGGAGCTGGACCCATTAACCAGGGTTCAGTTTATTAACAATGAGGAAGATAATTAAAACCTCCGGGGCTACACATCCCAACGCATGGAGGATATGATCTCAAATACTCTTGTTGGCTTAAAGATTTTAAGTTGCATTCTTACCTTCACAGTTATGTTTATTTGCCCATAAAAATCCACATAATTCAACACATCAGAAAAAGAGGAAATCTCTGAACCACTCCTAGTACTTAACAGTTTTTATGCATTTACATAGCTTGCCACAACCGCAAATAACAGTATCAGCACATCTGGAAAAGGCTCAGAGACTGAAATTGTTCAAAGTGGTTTCAAAAGCTCAACCAGCTCTGCTTTTCAAACACTAGTGTGCATTTTTATGTTTCTCTGAGGCTCAATATATTCACCTGCGTGGTGCTTTGCCTTTCTTTACATAATGTTCATTACGATAAGGGAGAAAGAAACCATATTCCACAAGGGAACTTAGGGTGATCAACTATTTCTCATCTAGCAGAGAGCTCCCTCTAGAAATGCACAGGGAAACTGCTCTCCATGTCACCCAGCTGGAGAGAGCTCACATTCGATTCTTCTGCTTCTCCTGGGGCAGCTTTGCAGCTTTGCAGCTTTGCAGCTTTGCAGCTTTGCAGCTTTGCAGTTTGGCGAGAGATGGGAGCAAATCCCTCTTCAGTCTTGATCCAGAACGCCAACGCCCATTCTGATCTTCTGATATTTCCTTAGACACAGCCGTCTTACAGGACATGGAAATGGCCTCCTGTGCACATGAGATTACAGGAAGGACCTAACAAAGTCTGGCTGGAATAGCCAATGACAGGCGACTTGCCCAGCTGTCAGAAAAAAGTCCCTGCAAAACAGCATCTGTTCCATCTCTGCCCTCACTAATGGCCAGCTGTTTCTGGTTATTCTCACCTGCTGACCAGGTTCTCCCAGGATGAACTCTCACTAGGGGTGAAGCGAATAAAGACAATGGAGACTGGGCACACAAGCTGCTTTGGAACTTTTTCTCTGCTGCTGGGCCATGAACTCCTCCTAGCCTTCTTGCCCTGGATGGCTCATCTCCCACTGCTCTCCCACCGTGACTGGTTTCTGTGAACTCTGGAAGGCTCCTCTTCTCTGCCTCCCACGTCAGTGTCCTCCAGGTTCCTGCTCCCTGTACCTCTGGCTCAGCCCCTCCGCAGCTCAGCCCAGATGACCCTAATTAAATCAGGACCAGCATTGTGGCAATTTCATTTTTTCTTCTGGAGACTATTTCCTAAGCCAACTTTGTCGTCAGGTTAATACTGTGTATTTTAACTTCCTTTGTACACCCAAGCATGCACTTTCTGTGCCTAATCCATGTGATCATTAGTAAATTGCCAATGTGGACAGCGTGGAACCTCTCAAAGTGTTCCTTCAAGACATATACCCACCTGAAAATTAAATTCAGGTTACACTCAAAGTACAATGATTCAACCTGAAATTATGCCACATCCCTACATCTTCCCCTTCAAAATCTGCCTATATTTAATCCACTACCTAAAACAGCTGAAAATATTAGATCCCTTAAAGAAAATTATACTGTATTGAACTAAATATGTTTGCTTTAAAATGTGGAAGAGGAAAGAAGATTTCATGTTTTGAGGGCAGATTTCTTGTGATAGGCTCAACTCCTTTCTCTGCTATGACTTTGGAGGAGTCAGGTAATATCACTGTTGTAAAAGAGATAATGGTGTCTACATAATAGCTAATTTGTACTATTTTTACCCGAAACATTAATGACATAATTTATTTACTAATGTTACTTCCTGAATATGGACATTTCAAAAAATAGAAAATAAGTAACATAAAAATTTGACATTACATCGGTGGGGGGGGATAAGGATACTACAGCACAGAGTCAGAGGACAACAAATAAAGAAAAGGACCCCCAATGTTCAGTTAGATTTTTTTCCGTGAGCTCCATCTTTTAGCCACTGAGGTGAGTAACACAGGAAAGAGCAAAGGCAGTTATACCGAAGATGATGGAGAAACAGAAATACTCTCTGAGAGATAATATCCGAAGGCCCTGGAATGTACAGGCCCTCAAGTCTATCCTCATCTTTCAATTTCTCCAAGGAGAATGCACAGACACACAGAGTGCAGGTCCACCGTCCTGGCTTACACAGTCTGGAAGGGAGTCATACCAAGAAGCCCATCTGCCTCTTCCTTTCTAGAGACCCCATCCGCCATGTCACAGTGGCCTCATCACACCTGAGAGCCTAGGTGTCTTGGGTACATATTCAAAACCATCACCTATTACCTTCCTGCCAAGACTCCCCAAGAATCTAAGATTTAAGTCTAAGTTTTAGTTGACCAGAAAGCCCTTGTCAATCACAAATTTCATCAACTTTCCTGTCAAACTGTCTATTCTTTTGTGTTATAATAGACAGCTTTTCCCAAATTAAGTTACTTTTCTAACTATAGAGGTTATGCACTACACCTTGTCATGTGAAAAAAAAAAATCTCTTTCGTAAGAATCCTACGTTCTTGATATCTAAAGGAACTGAGTTAAAGAAGTTGAAAATAATCCAGTCTTCCTTTCCGGCTGAGCTTTCATTTCATACTTCACTACAGTTCCTCTAATCCCCACTTTCTCTTTGGGCTACAGCGTGTGCCAAACACACAGCAGGTTTCAAATCCCTGCTGATCCCCTGAGATGCTACACAGCACACAGCAGAGTTTGGCGAGCACGTGTGTAGAGACTTTAAAAAATCATGGAACTAGAACAGAGACAGCATCGCCATCGCCATCAGTTTAACTCTGCATTTAGCACCATTAAATCTTGTTATTCCCAGGAACACCCCCTGATGCTGCAGACAACATCCTGATTGGGATGGGAACAAACAGCTGGATTCACAAAAGGACACTAACTAAGGCCTGAATTCCTTACACACATCTACACATGCACACGCACATGTACACACCCAGCATCCTACAAAAACAAGACTTACAAATGAGTGCCTGAAGATTCATTTCTCATTCTGACTCTTGGGTCAATGATGTCAGAAAAAACTATTTCTGAAAAGAGTTCTACAGCGGGAGTGAACAAACAGGACCAACAATAATGAGTAGCTCTTGAAGGTCACAGCTGTTGAGCAGCTAATTGTAACTTGAAAAGCTGAGTCCCAAGTTATTAATGATCTTGCTGATAAAGTTTTTTTTTTTTTCTTCTTGTTTTTCTTTCCCCACTTCAAATGATACAAGCTTTTCATCTAACCCGGAAGATACAGCAAAGAATGAAGCCAATTTCCTGTCTGTATGCAGCCAAGCAGGGCTAGGTCCCCACACATCCTCCACGCACACAATGCAATCTGTGACCTGTGTGTAAGTTAATGTACACCTTTGATTCCAATGTCAATTCCGAGGGATTACAAACTCTGCAGACATGCTGTTCTGATTTGTTAACTGCTCGTTGTTAAACAGATTGAGTGAAACCAAGTATGGACTTCACTCCTAAGGGATTCATTTTATGTGCACGTGGTGGAAGACATCCTCTTCACTGGAAACACAGACACTGTTATATGCACTAGAGTTGGGTTGTGAGAAGTGAAAATTATTCTTCCTCAGGTCATCAAAACTTGTACCTGGATGAAAAGAATGACTTGCTGCTTTGCTCCAGAATTACTTTGAGAAAAGAAATGCAGATGTGAGGAAAAGAAAGGTCTGCTATGAGGAAACCAGACAGCACATCATACAAGGAAATTGTATTCCAGCAAACATTCCAAGTGCCCGCACTGATGCTGTGATTCAATGTTGCTCTTTCTTCTTTTCCTATTTTGTCTGCCCCTTTCGATTTATTTCCTAAGCAGAGTTTCTTCAGATTTCTATCACGTATCTAGATATGCACAGTTAGCTGTTGCACACCACACAGATTACTAACACGCACTTGCTGGATGAGACAAATGAAAGTTGTAAGTAATTCCCTTCCAGTTGGAACCTGCATGAGCTGCTCACCGCAGGAGGCCATGGAGCTGCTGCCCTGAGAGCAGGCCCTGCCCTCAGCCTCCCAGTGATCCGGGCATTTCACCAACAACTTCACGCTTTCATAGAGCCTGGTCTTAAAAACACAAATATTCCGTTGTTTTTGCATTACATAGATATTTATTGTCTCAGTACTGTAAGCTCTAAACCAAATTAAAAACTCTAGTATAGATATGACAAATTAAGCACAGATCCTTCAAGGACTTTACAATGAAATAAGTAAAAAAAAAAAAATGCACACACACACACACACACACATATATATATATGCACACATAACACACAACTGTATGTTCATCTATATGTAGTGTACGTGTGTGTATATATAACCCATACGCATCTATCTACATGCCTATAATGCAATAAATCCTATAATCTCTTTGCTGTATTTGAGTGCCAAGTATCACCATCTGTATTTATACTAATTCTTATAAACTGCCAGTAACACATAGATGAATATATTTCCCTCGCCCTTGCTTCTTCATATAATCAGAAAAATGAGAAACTCCAAGCAACTAAATTATCTATCCAGTCTGTTGGAATGTGATATCAAATTGATATGGCAGCACACTAAGCAGGCGTGCAGACAGACTTTGATGATGAATTAATTATTACCTCCATTTCCTTAGAGCCGGAAAACCAACAGCATAAAATTCCAAAGAGGGAAAACCTATGTCCGTACAGTCGGTAATTACAAACTGAAGCAGAGTCCTAGAACACTGTAGCTATGAAAAGGGCTAAAATAAGTCATTTTTCACAAAGAGAAATAGCTCAAATAGCCATATACTGCAGAAAGATTTTTTTTTTTTTTTGAGATGGAAGTGAAGTCAATTACTGTACCACAACACGTGTGGTTTAGGTGGAGACCGAAGCCAGGCTCTTGTACACGCTAAAACACAGGGCATCGCACAGAATGAACCCCGCCCTGTGCTAAGCCTTCTGATTATGAGCCAGGAAACAACCGAGGCAGTCAGAAATGTTACCCAAAAATCCCCCTGCTGTCTTTCCACACCTACACGAACCATTTTGGGGCATCATGTATTTATATAGTTTTCTATTTGAGATGATATCCAAATCTGCAACAAAACTCTATCTAATTAAATTCCCATTATTTTCAAAATCATTACAGAATTGGTTTGTAGACACTTGGAAATACACTATGTTCAAATTTATAATATATAATTTCCTCAGAAACTAATATTGTATTCTTGGCCATTGTTTGATTCAATGTACGGATAAAGAATATGAGCATAGGTTGACTTCAAAGCCATAAAGTATTTTTTAAAACTCATATAATGATTTCAAAGTTTTTTATTTAATATACTCCATTTTGAAGGAAATGAATAAAACTGGTTTTAGTTTTTCAAATAAGTATGTAGTCATAATATTTCAAATATTTTGCCTGGAGTACAAATTAAAACTGCAATTTTGTGCATTTCAGTGATGCTAATAGCATACATTTTTATAAAACTTCCATTTAGATACATTTTTAAATTTAAAATGCATTTGTCTTCAGGGCACAAATCTTTATGTATCGACTCAAAAAGGATTTTTTTCTTTAAATATGAAATAATTTTACACTAAGAATTTTACTAATAGTCTACTCAACTCACTAGTGTTGCAGATGAGATGTTACACAATTCATCTCAATTGATACACTTTGCAAGCAGCAGACAATGGATTATGCCCAGACAACTAACTATTCATCACCCCAATCTTTTGAGAGTGACGGACTGCTCTGTTCATTTAGGACAAGAGGTGTAGGATAGTATCTCTGGGTAAGCGAGGACATTTGGAGAGGCTAACTTTAATCCACTCAATATATGCATGCTTTTATTTTCTCTCTCTCTCTTTCTGGTAATGGAAATTGAACTCAGGACCTTAGAGGAAAAGTGAAAGTGTTATTTAAGAAAGAAAATAAAGATCATGAACCTTAAACACACACAGTACTCAGATCCTCTGTACCCTCCAGACTGACAATCATTCATTGAAGCTACATCTACCAAACTCAGTGACAAATTATGATCATTTTCTTACTGTAACATGTTCTGTGTTTCAAAAACACAACAAAAGCCTTAGCATTTTCATAGGTTCACCAGGGTGCTACAGCTGGGCCCAGGAGTATGCATGCCCACACCTCTCCACAGTCCCTCACCTGAGCGCGCGGGTTCATGGGGACTTTGTAAGCATATTGCCAGCAGAAAGAGTTGATGAGGCAGAATGTGATGACATAGATGCTGCGAGACTGCACAGGAAAGAATTAAAATGCAGCCCTTCCACAACACTGCATGCTATCCTAATTTGTCTACTTATCCCACAGCCTCGGCCTTGTTTCTAATTAGAGAATAAATAAACCACAGGATTCCAAAATCAGGCCTTCTAGGCTGTGAGCCATTCAGTCTCAAACTCTGCTAAAAGCTTACACACTACTCTAAGCT